>APFE031203825.1:4210-20670 GCA_000404065.3 Pinus taeda | reverse complement strand
TATAAAATTCTTAGGGTTTAATGTTTACAGTTTGGGGTTTAGGGTTTATGGTTTAGGATTTGGGGTTTAGGGTTTAGCGTTTATTGTGTAGGGATGAACAACCCCACCTTATGGGGGTATCCATTGCTACATATTACACATAATGCATTCATCCCGTGGAGCCTAAAGGAGTTATGTAGAAAAATAAATAAAAGGAAAAAGGTTTATGAAGAAGGGTGGAAAAACAAAGGTCGGGGTATCTCATGTACCATAATTTTCTGCTCCCTACACTGACATACCCACGTGTGATCTTCCCTTATTATAGATAATAATAAAATTATTAGGGTTTATGGTTTAGGGATTAGGGTTTGGGGTTTAGAGTTTAGGATTTAGTGTTTATAACATTTTAGTAAATTCTTTTAATAAGCACTTAAATAAAAGTTACAAATAGTTTTTAAAATGTTATAAAATTCTTAGGCTTTAGCATTTAGGGTTTAGGGTTTATAACACTTTATTAAATGTTTTTCACATACACTTAAATAAAAGTTACAAAACACTCTTTAAAATGTTATAAATTAATTAGGTTTTTGGTTTTAGGTTTTAGGGTTTAGGTTTTTGGGATTAGGGTTTAAACTTTATAACACTTCAGAAAATTCCTTTAATAAACATGTAAAAAAGGTTCAATGTTATGAAATACTTAGGGTTTAGGTTTTAGGTACAAGGTATATGGTTTAGCATTTGGGGTTTACAATTTAGAGTTTATAACACTTTAGTAAATTTTTTTAATAAACACTTAAATAAAAGTTACAAAACAATTTTTGAAATGTTATAAAAGGCTTAGGGTTTAGCATTTAGTGTTTATGTTTTTTGGTTTAGGGTTTATAGTTTAGGATTTATTTTTTAGGGTTTAGGTTTTATAAGACTATAGTAAATTGTTATAATAAAAACTTAAATAAAAGTTAAAAACACTTTTTAAAATGTTACAAATTTCTTAGGGTTTAGGGTTAAGAGTCTAGGGTTCTTAAGAGTTTAGTAAATCCTCTTAATAAACAAGTAAATAGAAGTTAGAAATTTTTTTAAGAAGTTATAAAATGCTTAGGGTTTATGCTTTGAGGTTTGGTGTTTAGAGTTTAGGGTTTAGGGTATATAGCACTTTAGTAAATGATTTTAATAAACACTTAAATAGAAGTTACAATATGTTTTTTAAAATTTTATAAAATTATTAAGGTTTAGAATTTAGGGTTTAGGGTTTAGAGTTTAGGGTTTAGAGTTTTAGGTTTAGAGTTTAGGGTTTAGGGTTTAGGTTTCTGGTTTATAGTTGAGAGTTGAGGGTTTATAACACTTTAGTAAATTCTTTTAATAAACATTTAAATAAAAATTACAAAACGATTTTTAAACTGTTATAAAATACTTAGCGTTTAGGGTTTAATGTTCACGGTTTAGGGTTTATGGTTTAGGGTTTATGATTTAGGGTTTAGGAATTAGGGTCTAGAGGTTAGGGTTTAAGGTTTATGAGGCTTTAGTAAATGATTTTAATAAAAAATTAAATAAAAGTTTCAAAATACTTTTTAAAATGCTATAAAATGATTAGGGTTTAGGGTTTGGGATTTTAGGTTTAGGGTTTAGGATTTAGGTTTCAAAGTTTGGGGTTTGGGTTTAGGTTTAGGGTTTAATGTTTAGGGTTTGCAACATTTTAGTAAATGCTTTTAATAAACACTTAAATAAAAGTTACAAAATATGTTTTAAAAATGTTATAAAATGGTTAGGGTCTAGGGTTTATGGTTTAGGGTTTAGGGTTTTGTGTTATGGTTTAGGGTTTATAACACTTTAGTAAATTGTTTTAATAAACACTTAAATAAAAGTTACAAAATTCTTCTTAAACTGTTATAAAATTCTTAAGGTTTATGGTTTAGGGTTTACGGCTTGGATTTTAGGGTTTAGGGTTTAGGTTTTGGGGTTTATATTTTAGGGTGTATGGTTTAAGGTTTATAACAATTTAGTAAGTTCTTTTAATAAACACTTAAATAAAAGTTACAAAACACTTTTAAAAATGTTATAAAATTCCTACAGTTTAGGGTTTAGTTTATATGGTTTAGGGTTTAGGGATTACGTTTTATAGCACCTTCGTAAATTCCTTTTATAAACACTTCAATATAAAAGTTACAAAATCATTTTCTTAAGTTTTAGAGTTTACGGTTTGGGGTTTTGATTTTAGGGTTTAGTGTTCAGGCTTGAGGTTTTAGGATTTATAACACTTTAGTAAATTATTTTAATAAACACTTAGATAAAAGTTACAAAACACTTGTTAAAAGGTTATAAAATGCTTTTGGTTTAGGGTTTAGGGTTAAAACCCTTTATCAAATGCTTATAATAAACACTTAAAAAGGTTTCAAAAAAATATTTTAAGAAGTTATAAAATTCTTAGTGTTTAGGGATAGGGTTTATTGTTTAGGGTTTTTCATTTATAAAACTTTGATAAAATATTTTACTAAGAACATAAATAAAAAGTTACAAAACACTTGTTAAAATGTTATACAATGCTTAAGCTTTAGGGTTTAGGATTTAAAATTCTATAAAATGTTCATTTTTTAGGGTTTAGGGTTTATAACAGTTTAGTAAATGCTTTTAAAAAACACTTAAAGAAAATAAAGAAAACGCTTCTTAAAATGTTATAAAATACTTAGGGTTTAGAGTTTAGGCTTTAGGCTTTAGGGTTTTGCGTTTAGAATGTTATAAAATGCTTACGGTTTAGGATGTAGGGTTTAGTGTTTATGGTTCACAAGACTTTACTAAATTAATTTTATAAACACGTCAAAAAGTTACAAAACACTTTTTAAAATGTTATAAAATGCTCACAGTTTATGGTTTGAAATGTTATAAAATGCTTAGGGTTTAGAGTTTATAAAAATTTAGTAAATCCCTTTAATAAACACATAGAAAATATTTACAAAACACTTGCTAAAAAGATATAAAATGTTTAGGGTTTAGGTTTAAGGGACACTTTAGTAATTATTTTAATAAACACTATAAAAAAAGTTACAAAAGTCTTGCTAAAATTTTATAAAATTCTTACGGTGTAGGTTTTAGGGTTTATGGTTTATAACACTTTAGTAAATTCTTTTAATAAACACTTAGAAAAGGTTACAAAACATTTATTAAAATTTAATAACATATTTAGAGTTTAGGATTTTAAAATGTTACAAAACACTTTACTCTAGCCTAGCCTAGCCTAGCCTAGCCTACTCTACTCTACTCTACCCTACTCTTCTCTACTCTACCCTACTCTACTCTAGCCTACTCTAGCCTAGCCTAGCCTAGATCTTAGGCTTGCCTAGCCTAGCCTACTCTACTCTACTCTACTCTAGCTTACTCTAGCCTAGCCTATATGATCTTTACCTAGCCTAGCCTAGCCTAGCCTACTCTACTCTACTGTAGCCTAGCCTAGCCTACCTACTCTACTCTACTCTACTCTACCCTACTCTAGCCTAGCCTAGCCTACTATACTCTACTCTACCATAACGTACTCTACTCTACTCTAAGCTACTCTACTCTACTCTACTCTAGCCTAGCATAGCATAGCCTAGCCTACTCTACTCTACTCTACTCTACTCTAGCCTAGCCTACTCTACTATACTCTACTCTACTCTACTCTAGCTTAGCCTACTGTACTCTACTCTACTCTAGCCTACTCTATTCTAGCCTATCTAGCCTACCCTACTCTACTCTACTCTAGCCTAGCCTACTCTACTCTAGCCTATTGTAGCATAGCATAGCCTAGCCTACTCTGCTCTACTCTACTATGTTCTTCTCTGCTCTGCTCTACTCTATCCTAGCCTACTCTACTATACTTTAGCTTACTCTAGCCTAGCCGATATGATCTTTCCCTAGCCTAGCCTAGATCTTAGGCTAGCCTAGCTTAGCCTACTCTACTCTACTCTACTCTAGCTTACTCTAGCCTAGCGTATATGATCTTTGCCTAGCCTACTCTACTATATCCTAGCCTACTCTACTTTACTCTGCTCTACTCTACTCTAGCCTATCCTAGCATAGCCTAGCCTAGCCTACTCTACTCTATTTTACTCTACTCTACCCTACTCTACTCTACTTTACTCTAGCCTACTCTACTCTGCTCTACTCTACTTTACTCTAACCTAGCCTACTCTACTCTACTTTACTCTAGCCTACTCTACTCTACTCTACTCTACTTTACTCTAACCTAGCCTGCTCTACTCTACTCTAGCCTACTCTACTATACTCTAGCCTAGCCTAGCCTACTCTAGCCTAACCTAGCCTACTATAGCCTATCAAATCTTAGCCTAGCCTAGCCTACTACTCTACTCTACTCTAGCCTAGCCTAGCCTAGTCTACTCTACTGAACTATACTCTATTCTAGCCTCGCCTAGCCTAGCATGCACTACCCTACCCTACCCTACCCTTGCACTC
Organism: Pinus taeda; assembly: GCA_000404065.3. NCBI lineage: Eukaryota > Viridiplantae > Streptophyta > Pinopsida > Pinales > Pinaceae > Pinus > Pinus taeda. The sequence continues at coordinate 16,248 of APFE031203825.1, read as the reverse complement.
TAAAATATAAAAGTATAATTGTAGGAAGTAAAAACATAGTTCAAAATCCTTTGGAAATAACTAGTTATCTCAATTAAGTAGTTAGAGAAATTAATTTCTGATTACATATGAATGAAAAGCATAGAATATAAATAGAATTTAGACCCTCAACACGGCTTCAATAATTTTATAAAATTCCTTTCCGTACGTGGCACTCTAAAATATAAAATTATAATTGTATGAAGTAAAAACATAGTTCAAAATAATTTGGAAATAACTAGTTATCTCAATTAAGTAGTTAGAGAAATTATTTTTTTATTACATATAAATGAAAAGCATAGAATATAAATAGAATTTAGAGCCTCAACCCGGCTTCAATAATTTTATGAAATTCCCTTACCTTCCCTAGCACTCTAAAATATAAAAGTATAATTGTATGAAGTAAAAACATAGTTCAAAATCATTTGGAAATAACTAGTTATCTCAATTATGTAGTTAGAGAAATTAATTTTTTATTACATATCAATGAAAAGACTAAAATATAAATAGAATATAAAGCCTCAATGCTCCGTCAATAATTTTATAAAATTCCCTTTTATGTTTATTTGTTTATTGTTGAATTTAAATTAAGAATATTTTCTATTTTTTTTAAATATTTTGAAATTAGATAATAAAAAATAAAGTAAATTTTTGGCTCCAATTTTATAAGAACACAATAATGTAAGTAAAATATCAAAACGCAAATGGAAAGTCATAAGTTTAAGATTAAAATGCCATTTACTATTTAGGTTGACTCTATAAACTTACACACAGAAGCTATTCACAGTGAAAGCGTGCCACCTACTTTACATTCCATACCTTTCCATTCTCACCGAAGAACATCAACAAATTATGTACATCAATAGCAATTGCTGTGCATGTATGTATCACAGTCAAACATGATAAATATTCAGTTCTAATCTCTTTAGATTAGCCCTTGTGTATCACTTTTAAAACTAACACAGAATGAAACGCTCATAAAACCTATAACATAAAATAAGTTTTATAAAACTAACTTAAAATAACTTCATTACTAGTAATAAACGCATAAAATACTCTCATATAAAAGTAACAAAAAATAGAAATTATTAAAATTAAATTATGGGAATATTCTTCTGAAAGGAAATTTTGATTGAAGTGATCATCATTTAACCTAACATTGCTTTTTTTAATGTAGGGAAACTCTAGCAGCCTAAAAATACCAGGAGTCATCTATTGAAGTGGAGGAATTGCCTGAATCTCCAAAATTGATTAGAATCTGGGCAAAAAAATTTCAAAAAATCTTGTAGAGGTAGTGTTTGAATCATATTTTTGGTGGTGGAAATGGATTCAACACCATCTAGGACACTTACAATTTTAAAGTTAAACAACTATAACTTAGATTTACAAAAATCCTTACCAGATTTTCTCTAAATATGACTGGAATTTCCATAACTTTCCAGGAAATTCGTCTGGCTGGTTAGACTACGGCAAAAGACCACAACAAATAATAAATTACTAATTTTTGTTAGTTTTATACTTATTTTCTAGAATGTTGATTACATTTGAAAAGTCCAGGATTTCAATCAGTCGGCCCCATCGAGTGCCTAAGGTCCTTGTCCTTTATGTTCACAAGATTGCGAGTTCGAAACCTGTGCAGAGCTCTAAGGTAAAATTCACAGTTAGTATGCGGGAAGAGTTCTACAAGCAATAGGTCTATGAACTATGCGGTGAATTTATGAATGACAAGCTCTACAGATCAGATGAGATGGGCACCCAAAGGCACTGAGCTCATTTCCAATATGCGCATCTTGCTAGGGCCATGAGGCATTAGTGTATCTTCACAAAGACGTTGCAACGTTTTGTGCATAGAATGGGAGCAACGCGACATGCACAGAGACATGAAGGCGAGCAATATGTTGGTGGATGCAGAGCTCAGTGAAGGCGAGCAATATGTTGGTCAATGTGGAGCTCAATGGCTGACATGGGGACTTCAACCTTGCTCACCTATACGAGTACAGGAAAAATCCTCAGACAGACAAGCTCGTCAACACTTCAAGGTGCCTTATATCTGAGCTCAGCGTGCTAGAAAGGCAACCACGAACTCCGATGTGTACAACTATGTTGCTCTGCTTATAGAAGGAGGACCATTGAGCCCAGTCGGTCTTCATAAGAGCGTGATTTTGTAGAAATGGGTTTGGGGATTTGAAGAGGACAGGATCATTTTGGAGGTCGTGGATCAAAGGCTTCGTGGTGAATATGTGGTCAAAGAGATGGAAACTGTGTTCAAGTTGGGTAAGTTTTAACGACCTACGTCCAAGTTTGAAATAAGGTGACATATGGCCAAGGGCATTCTCTAAAAGAGTGAATTATTTGGCAACACGTAACGTAACTACTAGATGCTAGATCTTTTAAGAAAAAAGAAGCTAGAACTAAACTATTTGAATAAACACTTAAATAAAAGTTTTAAATGATTTTTAAAATGTTTGAATTTTTTTTAGTTTTGAGAATTTTGTGTTATTGTTTTCTCAATTCGCGTCTTTAAATTTCTCCAAAAAAATTGAAGCATTATTCTTAAGAGAAAGTAGATGAAAAATATCATATGAATTATAAAATTTCAAACCCATATGCCATTGGATAGAATATTCCTTCATCAATCCAAAATGATTCAATCCACAACCTAAGGAAAAAAATTTCCCTAATTTTACTAGGGTACAAAAGGCTCTTGCAAAAAAATTTGCATAAGGGGTACTAGAAATGTGTATTTTAAGACCTTTAAAGCTCAATCGAGTGCCTAAATTTTCAAAACAAATATATTGATAAATATATTTTCTTAGGGCTAAAGAAAATTGATCGACCACTTACAAATGTATTGATTGGGAGGCTAAACTACTTGATCTAGTGCTCTTTTGTTTTTACCTAAACACTCCCTCTCTCGCCAAAATATGAAACCTTGATCCATGTTATTCATCAGCTGTACATCATAGAATCTTTCTTCCATTGATAGCGCATGATCATAACGCTCCATGATCATAATAGAAAAGCATTCCATGGAACCCATTGCTCTGAGTTAGTCACTAAAAAAATTGGTAATGTGCATGCATGACGGTGTTTATAAAGAGGATTATGGAAAGGCATATAGACAATGACATATAAAACTTATTTCTACTCTATTTTTTCATGTCAAAGTAGGTATGAATAGAATATTCAATTAGCAATTATTGCTAAAGTTAGAAAAGATTGAAAACTCAAAAAATAAACCTAAAACCCTAAACCTTAAGCCCCCAAACCATAAAAACTAAACCCTAATCATTTTATTACATTTTAAAAAGAATTATAAACTGTTATTTAAGTGTTTATTAAAAGAATTTGTTGAAGTGTTATAAATCCTAAACCATAAACCCTAAAACCTAAACCCTAAACCTGAAACCCTAAATCCCAAACCGTAAACCCCGAATGGTAAAACCTAAAGATTAAGAATTTTATAACATTTTAAAAAGTGTTCAGTAACTTTTATTTAAGTGTTTATTAAAATAATTTACTAAAGTGTTATAGAACCTAAACCCTAAACCCTATATCCTAATGCTTAAAACATAAAGGATAAACCCTAAAATCATTTACTAAGGTCTTAAAAACCCTAAACCCTAAACCCTAAAGCTTGAAAGCATTTACTAAGGTCTTATAAACTATAAACCCTAAACTCCAAAACCTAAACCTTAAACCCTAAGCCCTAAATTCCAAACCATAAAACCTAAGGATTTTATAACATTTAAAAAGTGTTTTGCAACTTTTATTTAAGTTTTTATTAAAACAATTTACTAAAGTGCTATAAACCATAAACCCCTAATCCCTAAACCCTTAACCTTAAACCCCAAACCCTAAACCCTAAAAACCCCCAAAAATCCTAAACCCAGAAAACCATTTTTTAACTTTTTTTATAAGTGTTAATTAAAAGAATTTATTAAATCATTATAAACCATAAACCCTAAACCCTAATACCCACACCCCAAACCTAAACGATAAACCCTAAACCATAAGCATTTTATAACATTTTAAACCTCAAACCCTAAATCCTAAGTATTTTATAACATTTTAACAAGTGTTCGTAACTTTTTTTAAGTGTTTATTTAAAGAATTTAATAAATTGTTATAAACCCTAAAGCCTAAGCATTTTATTTCAATTTAGAAAGCATTTTGTAACATTTTAAAACCATAAACCCTAAACATTTTATAACATTTTAATAAGCGTTTTGTAATTTTTTAAATTTTTTTATTAAAAGCATTTACTAAAGTGTTATAAACACTAAACCCTAAAACCTACACCCTAATAATTTTATAAAATTTTAGCAAGTGTTTTGTAACTTTCATCTAAATGTTTATTAAAAGGATTTACTACAGTTTTATAAACCATAAACCCTAAACTCTAAACCCTAAGCATTCTATAACATTTTAAACCCTAAACACTGAGCATTTTATAACATTTTAAAAAGTGTTTTATAACATTTTCTTAAGTGGTTATTAAAAGAACTTATTGAAGTGTTATAAGACCTTAACCCTAAACCCTAAACACTAAGCATTTTATAACATTTTAAAAAGTGTTTTGTAACTTTTTTTAAGTGTTTATAAAAATAATTTACTAAATTCCTGTGAACCCTAAGCCCTAAACCTTAAACATTTTATAAGATTTTAAACCATAAACCTAAACCCTAAGCGTTCAACGACATTTTAACAAGATTTTTGTAAAAAATTGTGAAGTGTTTATCAAAAGCATTTACTAAAATGTTATAAACCCTAAATCCTAAACATTAAGAATTTTATAACATTTTAAACCCAAAATCCTAAATCCTAAAGCCTAAACTCTAAACCCTATGTATTTTATAACATTTTAACAGGCATTTTCTTACTTTTCTTAAAGTGTTTATTAAAAGAATTTACTAAAGAGTTATAAACTCTAAACCATCAACATTTTATATAATTTTAAATCCTAAACCCTAAACCCTAAGCATTTTTTAACATTTTAACAAGTGTTTTGTAAGTTTCTTTTATGTTCTTATTAAGATAATTGATTGAAGTTTTATAATTCCCAAACCCTAAACCATATACCCTATCCCTAAACACTAAGAATTTTATAACGTCTTAAAATATTTTTTTGTAACTTTTTTAAGTGTTTATTAAAAACATTTAATAAAGTGTTATAACCCTAAACCTTAAATCCTACGCATTTTATAACATTTCAACAAGAATTTTGTAACTTTTATTTAAGTGTTTATTAAAATAATCTAATAAAGTGTTATAAACCCTAAACCCTAAACCCTAAACTCCAAACAACAAACCCCAAACCCTAAAACCTGCATTTTATGATGTATTACAACTAATTTTGTAACTTTTATTTAGGTGTTTACTAAAAGAATTTACTAAGGTGTTATAAAACCTAAACCCTAAACCCTAAACCCCAAACCCCAAACCTAACCCTAAACCCTAGACCCCAAACCCTCAACCCTAAACAATAAACCTAAACCCTAAACCCTATAAACTAAACCATAAATCGTAGCCATTTTATGACATTTTTAAAAGTGTTTTGTAACTTTTATTTGACTGTTTATTAAAATAATTTACTAAATTGTTATAAACCTTAAACCATACACCGTAAAATCTAAAATCCAAAACCTAAACCCTAAACCCTAAACCATAAACCCTAAGAATTTTATAACAGTTTAAGAAGAATGTTGTAAATTTTATTTAATTGTTTATTAAAAGAATTTACTAAAGTATTATAAACCCTAAACCCTAAACCCGAAACTATGAACCCTAAACCCTAAACCCTAAGCGTTTTATAACATTTTAAAAAGTGTTTTGTAATTTTTATTTAAGTGCTTCTTAAAAGAATTTACTAAAGTGTTATAAACCCTCAACCCTAAATTGTAAACCACAAACCCTAAACCTTAAACCCTAAATTCTAAACATGAAACCATAAACCATAAACCCTAAACTCTAAACCCTAAACCCTAAACCCTAAATGCTATACCCTAATAATTTTATAACATTGTAGAAAACATATTGTAACTTCTATTTAGTTGTTTATTAAAATCATTTACTAAAGTGTTATAAACCCTAAACCCTAAACTCTAAACACCAAACCCGAGACCATAAACCCTAAACCCTAAGCATTTTATAACATATTAAAAAAGAAATCTAGCTTTTATTTAAGTTTCTATTAAGAGGATTTACTGAAGTCTTATAAATCCTAGACTCTTAACCCTAAACCCTAAGCAATTTATAAAATTTTAAAAAGTGTTTTCTAGCTTTTATTTAAGTGTTTATTATTAAGAATTTACTAAAAGTCTTATAACCCTAACCCTAAGATTTTTATAGCATCCCAAAAATTAGTTCTATTATACTATGTTTTTATCAAAATAATTACTGTTTTTATAACCCTAAACCATAAAAACTAAACCCTAACTTATACAACCTAAACCGACAAAAACCTAAACCCAAATGTAAACCCTAGCTTTATAATTTTCAAAAATGTTGTGTAACTTTATTTTAGTGTTTATTTAAATAATTTATATGTCTTTAAACCCTAAGCATTTCATAACATTTTAAAAAGTGTTTTGTAACTTTTTTACAGTTATTAAAAGAATTTACTAAAGTTTGTAAACTTTCAACCCCTTAATCCCTAAACCTTTAAACCCCTAAAACCTAAAACATAATTAATATATAACATTTTAAAGAGTTTTTTGTAACTTTTATTTAAGTTTATATTAAAAACATTTGCTAAAGTGTTATAAACCCTAAACCCTAAACACTAAAGCCTAGGAATTTTATAACATTTTAAAAAATATTTGTAACTTTTATTTAAGTGCTTATTAAAAGAATTTTCTAAAATGTTATAAACCCTAAATCCTAAACCCTAAACCCCAAACCATAATCCCTAAACAAAAAAGCCTAAGAATTTTATGAGTATCTATAATAAGGGAAGACCACATCTGGGTATATACATGAGATACCGTGACCTTTGTTTTTCCACCCTTCTTCATAAACCATTTTCCTTTTATTTATTTTTCTTCATAACTCCTCGAGGCTCCACGGGTTGAATTCATTATGTGTAATATGTAGCAGTGGATACCCCCTTAAGGTGGGATAGTTCATCCTTATACCCTAAACCCTAAACCCTAAACCCTAAACCCTTAACCCTAAACCCCAAACCCTAAACCATAAACCCTAAACCCAAAATCCTAAACACTAAATCCTAAGCATTTTATAACATTTTAAAAAGTGTTTGTAACTTTTATTTAAGTCTTTATTAAAAAAATTACTAAGGTGTTATAAACCCGAAACCATGAACCCTAAACCCTAAACCCTAAACCCTAAACAGAAAATCTTAAAAATTAAACCCTAAGCATTATATAAAGTGTTATAAACCCTAAACCCTAGACTCTAAACCCTAAACCCTAAACTGTAAACCCTAAACCCTAAGTATTTTATAACATTTTAAAAAGTGTTTTGTAAATTTTATTTAAATGTTTATTAAAAGCATCTACTAAAGTGTTATAATCCCTAAACCCTAAACTCTAAACCCTAAACCCTAGACTTAAAACCCTAAACCCTAAACCCAAAATCCTGAACCCTAAACCTGCAACATTTTATAGCATTTTAAAAATGGGTTTGTAACTTTTATTTAAGTATTTATTAAAAGAATTTACTAATGTTTTACAAACCATAGACCATAAACCCTGAACCCTAAAACCTATAGCCTAAACCCTATACCCTAATTATTTTATAACATTTTGAAAAGTGTTTTGTAACTTTTATTTAAGTGTTTATTAAAAACATTTACTAAAGTTTTATAAACCTTAGAACCTAAACCTTAAACCCTAAGACCTAAACCCTAAGAAATTTATAAACCTTACACACTCTACCCTAAAACCCAAACCCTAAGCCCTACACCCTAAACCCTAAAGCCTAAGCCCTAAACCATAAACCCCAAACCCTAAAACCTAAACCATAAATGCTAAGCATTTTATAACATTTTAAAAAGCGTTTTGTAAGTTTTATTTAGTTGTTTATTAAAATATTTTACGAAAGTGTTCTAAACCCTAAATTCAATAGGCTAACAAAATATCCCCAATTCCACCGTAAGCTTGAGAAGGATGAGGGGATATAATTTTACCCTTTTTAGACAGTGGAAAATAAGAAGAAAGCAAAGAAAAATTATACACAAGGCCATTTAAATTTTATATATAAGTACATATCATGGAATGTTCTAAGAAGATTACAAATTAAGACTCCCAATGTTCAAAACTAATTCAATCATGAACATATAATATGAATTGACAAAAAATTTTGATGGATCTTTAACTACAAGGCCAAAAATACCTAAAAGATTTAGACTCAATTTCGTGAGAAGTGTTGGAGCATAAACAAGAAAAGGGTAAAATAGCAAAAAAGTGTAGAATTGCAATAATTTCTAGCATCATCTAATGGAGGAGAGGAAGTTAGGTCCCTGTCATTTTCTCCTAGTTTTTTCTTAGTCTTATTTTTTATATTTATATTGTTTCCTTATTTATTTATGTAGGTATTGGTGTTATTTTTTATAGTATTTTCTGTTGATTTATTCTTCATTATAGTTTATTTTCTCGATACTTCATGTTTTTTATGTATGTTATGATTTATTGTTGACCCTATTTTATTTATTGGTTACTTTTCTTTGAATATATATATATTATATATTATAGTGTTGACGAGCTTGTTTGTCTGAGGATCTTTCCTATGCTTGTATAGGTGAGCGAGGCTGAAGTCCTCGCGTTGGCCATTAAGCTCCACATCGACCAACATATTGCTCTCCTTCATTGAGCTCCGCATCCACCAACATATTGCTCGCCTTCACGTCTTTGTGCACATCACGTTGCTCCCATTCTATGCACAAAAAGTTGCAACATCTTTGTGAAGATACACCAAATGCCTCATGGCCCCAGCAAGACGTGCATATTGGCAATGAGCTCAGTGCCTCTGGGTGCCCATATGATCTAATATGTAGAGCTTATCCTTCATAACTTCACTACATAGTTCATAGACCTATTGTTCATAGAACCCTTCCCACACACTGACTGCGAATTTGACCTCAGAGCTCTATTCAAGGTTCGAACTCGAGATCTTGCGAGCGTAGAGGACAAGGACCTAAGGCACTTGATGGGACCGACTGATTGAAATCCAAGAATTTTCAAATGTAATCGATGTTCAGAAAATACGTATAAAACTAACCAAAATTAGTAATCTATTGTTTGTTGTGGTCTTTTGCCATAGTCTAACTAGTCGGATGAATTTCCCGAAAAGTTATGGAAATTATGGTCATATTTAGAGAAAATTTGGTAAGGGATTTTTGTAAATCTAAGTTATAGTTTTTTAACATTAAAATTTTAAGTGTCCTAGATGGTGTTAAATCCATTTCCACCCCCAAAAACATGATTCAAACACTACCTCTACAAGATGTTTTGAAATTTTTTTGCCCAGATTTTGATTACTTTTGGAGGTCCGGGGAACTCCTCCACTTTAGTAGATGACTCCTCGTCTTTTCAGGCTGCTAAGTGTTTATTTAAGTGTCTATTCATAATTGCATATTTATTTAAGTGTTTATTCAGAACTGCATATTTATCATGTTTGAGTGTGATACGTACATGCAAAGCAATTACTATTGATGTACATAATTTGTTGATGTTCTTTAGTGAGAATAGAAATCTATGGAAATGTAAAGTAGGTGGCACTCTTTCACTGTGAATAGCTTCTGTGTGAGTTTATAGAGTGAACCTAAAAAAGTAAATGGCATTTTAATCTTAAACTTATGACTTTTTGTTTGTGTTTTGATATTTTATTTACATGATTGTGTTCTTATAAATTTGGAGCCAAAAAATTTACTTTATTTTTTATTATCTAATTTCAAAATATTTCATAGAAAAAAAAATTCTCAACAAAAAAAAATTGAATTTAGAAAATATGCTTAATTTAAATTCAACAATAAATAAATAAACATAAAAGGGAATTTTATAAAATTATTGAAATATTTTTGAGGCTTTAAATTCTATTTATATTATAGGCTTTTTGAGTTATATGTAATAAAAAATTAATTTCTCTAACTACTTAATTGAGATAACTAGTTATTTCCAAATGTTTTAGAACTATGTTTTTACTTCATACAATTATACTTTTATATTTTAGAGTGCTAGGGCAGGGAAGGGAATTTTATAAAATTATTGAGCCGTGTTGAGGCTCTAAATTCTATTTATATTCTATGATTTTCATTTATATGTAATAAAAAATTAATTTCTCTAACTACTTAATTGAGATAACTAGTTATTTCTAAATCATTTTGAACTATGTTTTTGCTTCATACAATTATAAATTTATATCTTAGAGTGCCATGGCAGGGAAGGGAATTTTATAAAATTATTGAAGCTCTGCTGAGGCTCTAAATACTATTTATATTCTATGCTTTTCATTTATATGTAATAACAATTTAATTTCGCTAACTACTTAATTGAGATAACTAGTTATTTCCAAGGATTTTGAACTATATTTTAGAGTGCTACGGTAGGGTAGGATAGGGTAGGGTATGCTAGGCTAGGCTAGGCTAGGCTAGAATAAAGTAGAGTAGGCTAGAGTAGAGTAGAGTAGAGTAGAGTAGAGTAGGCTAGGTTAGGCTAGGCTAGGCTAGGTTAGAGTACAGTAGGCTAGGCTAGGCTAGGCTACACAAAGATCTTATAGGCTAGGCTAGAGTAAGCTAGAGTAGAGTAGAGAAGAGTAGAGTAGAGTAGGCTAGGGTAGGCTAGGGTAGGCTAGAGTAGGCTAGAGTAGAGTAGGGTAGAATAGGGAAGAGTACGCTAAAGTAGAGTAGATTAGAGTAGGCTAGGCTAGGCTAGGCTAGAGTGATGTGTTTTGTAACATTTTAAAACCCTAAACTCTAAACATTTTATAGCATTTTAATAAAAAAATTGTAACTTTTTTTTAAGTGCTTATTAAAAGAATTTAATCAAGTGTTATATACCATAAACCCTAAAACCTACAACCTAGGAATTTTATAAAACCTTAACAAGCGTTTTGTAACTTTTTTTATAGTGTTTATTAAAATAATTTGCTAAAGTGTCCCTCAAACCTAAACCCTAAACATTTTATAACTTTTTAGCAAGTTTTTTTGTAAATTTTTTCTAAGTGTTTATTAAAAGGATTTACTAAGGTTTTATAAACAATAAACCCTAAACTCTAAACCCTAAGCATTTTATAACATTTTAAACCATAAACCCTGAGCATTTTATAACATTTTAAAAAGTGGTTTGTAACTTTTTGACGTGTTTATAAAAACAATTTACTAAAGTCTTGTGAACCATAAACAGTAAACCCTAAATCCTAAACTGTAAGCATTTTATAACATTCTAAACCCAAAACCCTAAAGCCTAAAGGCTAAACTCTAAACCCTAAGTATTTTATAACATTTTAAGAAGCGTTTTCTTTATTTTTTTAAGTGTTTGTTAAAATCATTTACTAAAGTGTTATAAACCATAAACCCTAAACAATGACCATTTTATAGAATTTTAAATCCCAAACCCTAAAGCCTAAGAATTTTATAACATTTTAACAAGTGTTTTGTAACTTTTTCTTTATGTTCTTAGTAAAAGAATTTATCAAAGTTTTATAAATCCCAAACCCTAGACAATAAACCCTATCCCTAAACACTAAGAATTTTATAACTTTTTAAAACAATTTTTTGAAACTTTTTTAAGTGTTTATTAAAAGCATTTAATAAAGAGTTATTACCATAAACCATAAACCAAAATCATTTTATAACATTTTAACAAGTGTTTTGTAACTTTTATTTAAGTGTTAATTAAAATAATTTACTAAAGTGTTATAAACCCGAAACCCTAAACCCTAAACCGTGAACACTAAACCCTAAAATCTAAACCCCCAACCCTAAACCCTAAAACCTAAGAAAATAATTTTGTAACTTTTATATTAAAGTGTTTATAAAAATAATTTACTAAGGTGCTATA
>APFE031203818.1:0-12290 GCA_000404065.3 Pinus taeda | reverse complement strand
GGTTAAACCAACAACACATCTCAACAAGATTCATACAATCATATACAAAATAGTTCATACACGAATGCATAATTTAAATAACATACATTGCTAAAGCAACCAGAATAGTCCAACTACAATAACAAAATATGCATGAAAACGTCTTGCCTCTATTATATTATGTAAAGTGAAAGTTCCATCCATACATACACCATGACAGCCACTAGCCCCAATAGTGGAACATTATAGTCAACATTGCCTACTCCTCCAAAGAAATGTACTCGCTCTGCACTATGGAGAAGCCAAGACTCGTCAAAATACCCTCCAAGCCCTCTCTAAGCAATGCCTAGCAAAAGCTTGGCTCCCAAAAACCTGTTCTATGAGTCATGAGGTTCTATATATAGCAAAGGGTGGGCTGAACCTTGACATTTCCCTTTGACTCTTGGACTACCCTCATGACTCTTCAACTTCATTACATATAACTCCTTACATAACATAATGATTGTTTGCATTTCACTAATGACACTTGAAATTTCACTTTACATTAGATTTGATTACAAGTTACAACATATATGGCTCATAATAGTGATGTGGTCGAGACAACTCATGACACAACTCGACATGTACTCGCTGATTGTGGTATCCATGTCAAGATGTTGCACTGCTAAGTGATGAATTTGTTCTTGGATGTGCTGTCTCTTCACCTCTGCGTTGCTTGGTGCTACAGGGGTCTTGGTCTTGCAAGATGGTTCCATGCATGTGTTTCCTTCGCTTGTTGCTTGATGTGCTTTGTTTGTTCGTCCAATTGCAAGTACGTCTTCTAGCATGTGTGCTCCTCCTTCATCTCATTTTTCGTCTCGCCATGATCCATCAGTGTACCTATTCCTGCAATTCACTCATGACGGGATGACATCAAATCCAAAACCTCCTAGTCTAGCATGATGCATTGTTTTACGTGTTCAGGTGACAGGGATGGAGGACAAGTCACTGAGGCAACGCAGAGCGCAACTCAAGCTAGGATGAGGAACTCTAGGTGGACAACTTGCACTGTCGGGAAAAACTATGCAGTGACCACTGGGAGGTAGAATTGTGTAGTGAAGGACACTAGTGCTAGCTACAAGGTGGGAACCTGCTCGTCAGTTCTGCGCAGTTTCTGAAGGGAAGGCAAGACAGGGCTGCAGGGGACCTGTTGGGCAGTTCTATGCAGTTTTCAAGAACAAGGCTACAGGGGAACTGTTGATCATGATTGCATAGTTTTGGGGAACAGTGCAGGGCAGGCAGCAGAGGGTCGTGTTGGGCATGTTCGCGTAGTTTTCTAGGACAATGCAAGATAAGTAGCAGGGAGACTTCTAGACATGACTGCGCAGTTTGTGGAGGTGGTACAGAGCAAGGCGGCAAGAGACCAGCTGATCATGATTGCATAGTCTCTAATGGCAGTGCAGAGCAGGTAGTAGGGGGATCAACTAGGCATGTTTGCACAGCTTTTGAGAGTAGTGCAAACTCGAGTCCCGGTGCAGTGCAGGGTTCCAGCGGACCAGAAGGAGGCTTGATGATTGTTCTTGAGAAATGCGCAGTTCAGCTTGGACATGGAGGCAGTTCCTGCACAGTTCTGGGAGGCAGACGGGCTGCTCACTTTTGGGATTGCGCATTGCAGCTAACCTGGAGGACAACCTCAAGCACTACACAGTTTCGGGCAGCAGAGCAGGCTCACTGAAGGCTGACACTACGTAGTGCAGCTCAGTGGGGGTCTACTAGAAGAGGGTTGTCCAATCGAACAGATTTTCAGCAAAATGGCTAAGTGTTGAAAGCAAGTGAACTTGTGCAGACGTGACATTGTGATCACACACTTAGCATACTTCAACGACAAGACGTCACAGACCACCAGTATAACAAGACAAAACATGCCCTTGGTGAGACTGTACTTGGGTTGAGAGTGACAAGCGCGACACTTGAGATAGACCTTCGAACGACCATGACGACACACTTTTGCGGCAGTGCTTACAGCTTTGTGTGTGAGTATGACAGATGTTGACATAGCAAAGACAACCCAACACACGAAGACAAACCTTCAAAATCACTAGAACAAGATCGCAAGCATGACAAAGCAATCAATATGCCAAAGATGATAGTTGGTCCAACAAGTGAAAGGGAGCAAGACATGTAAAGGAAACGCACAAAATGGCTTTCAGTGTTTGCCAACATGCATGTTATTGAAGAGAGAATGATATGACAATGATAAGCTGTCCTTCAAGCTACACTAAGAGATGTATTTCAAAAAGGTGTACTTTACAGAGTTTTCATGCGGTCCTGATTGTTTATCATAACTCGGTTCCTTGGTCTTTCTCCACAACTCCTTGAGAGTCATCTAGCATGTCATCTTTCCTTGTGGTCACTAAGAGACACATCTACACAGTTTCAACGAGCAATGACTGCTGCTAGGATGAGGTCCTGGGAGGACACCTCTGCGCAATTTCTGGATGCAAGGCAGACTGGACAGCTGGGGACAACACTGTGCAGTTTTGGGATGCAAGATAGTGCTGCAGGATGAGGTCCTGGGAGGACACCTCTGTGCAGTTTCTGGATGCAAGGTAGACTAGGCAATTGAGGGACAATACTGTACAGTTTCTGGAGACAATGAGTTTCAACTGAGGGAAGGACACTAGAGGAAATCATTGCGTAGTTTTGGATACCAAGGGAGGCTGGGGTTTCTGCACATTGAAGAGTTGCAACAGACAAAGGGGAAAAGCTTGAGGTTGCAGATGCGACGCGTGCGATTCCGGAAAGCTGGATGAAGCTAAGTTACTAAGGAACTCCGGAATTTGGCTAAGTGTGGATCAGTGGAACTGATGTGAACAGTAGAACTTTGACTATGATCACACACTCAAACACTTGGTGATACAACATAGACCATCCAGAACATATAAAAACATACTTCACTTGATGCAAAAACCTTTGTGACAAGAGTGCGTGAAGTGAGAGCGAGACATATCTATGTGATGAAAATGACCCATATGCTTAAAGATTTCCCCTTGAAGCAGAACAAACTTCCCTTTGCATGAAAAACGATAATCCCCATGCCCAAGGATGACATATGCTACATAAAGATGAGAACGTGAACAACTCTTAATATCAAGGAGGGGGGCTTGAGATAATTAGCTTACCAATAAGTTACCAAGGAACGATCGATCACAAGATCCACCGTAGGCTTCGAAATTTGCATGCGAGCCAAAATTTTGGAGGGTGGTTTCAGCCACTACAACACTTCCTCTAGACAAGAAAAAGAGAAAGGAAAGGAATACCATTGTTTAAGAGGAAAAAGTTTGCAAAACCATAAGGAGGGTAGCGATTAAAGAATTTTCATCTATGTGAACAAGCTTTATCAACAAAAAGGAAAGGAATACCATTGTTTAAGAGGAAAAAGTTTGCAAAACCACAAGGAGGGTGGCGATTAAAGAATTTTCATCTATGTGAACAAGCTTTATCAACAAAAAGTATGCGGAGAATGACAAGGAATGAAGGCTTATGGAGAAAAGTGATTATAGCTCATGGGTCAATGGAGGGTTAGAATAGAAGTGAAATGAAGGCTTTTGAAGGGCCCTCACTCATTTGAAAGAGAAAGATCATCTTCAACCAAGTCACTTATGAGATACTTACAATGAGGTGGGTGACATATGAAATATAAAATACAAAAGGACAAATTACAAATACAATACATATTTGGAATCTGGACAAAGTACACTAGGTTAATACTCATCGATTTTCCTTGGTAAGGAAAAGAGACCCTTGCATGAGAAAGGAAGCGCATGATGCCCTGAGAAGTCTTCTCCACCAACAACCTAGTACTGCTAAAGGAGTTGGGATCTATCACACTTATTGGTTTTTTGAAAAGAATAATACCCTCCTCCATTAAGGGCATTGTTGCCACTATTTTAAAAGAAGAATATTTGTATCTTCCCCTACTAGGAATTGATGTTGTGTTGCCTTTAATCGCATGGAGTCCCACAAATTTGATTTAGAAAGGGGTAGATCCTTCTTCTCCCCCTCCCTTCTTTAGAGATGTTGTTTGCATCCATAGTATCCTCCTAATTTGTCGTGGTTTTTATGTGGAAAAGTCCCAAAATGTTCCTTCTATCAATCTCAACCCTTATAGGCAATGTTTTAGAAGAAATTTCAATTTCCCTTGAAACTAGCTCTGTCAAGGTGATGCGAATGATGTTGACCACATGGAGACATTCATGTCGTTATGGATTCTAGGGAAAATGGCAATCCAACACTTGTTAACAGGTACTCTGTCATGAGTGGATCTAAAGGGGAGGAGAATGTTGAACAAGGTAAAATGAATTTTGTAGTAGCCAAAGTAGAAAACAAGATTTTTGCGGGACTGATTATAGACAAGATAGATGTTGAAGGGGGACAAAAGCTTAGTTTAATAAAGCTTGCCAGCCTTATTGAGATAAATGCCAGGGAAGGTGCTAAGAAGTTGGATATTCAAGGAAGATTGATGGACCAAGTTGAATGGTTGTCTGACTCAATTGGAAAGCTTAATAATCTTACTGAAATCATTTTGTTTGAAAACAGGATGGTGACCCTTCCCACGAAAATTGAAGGGTTTTCCAAGTTAAAGAAACGAGATACTCATGCAAATAAGTTAATGAATCTTCTAGATTCCATTGGTGAGTTGACCAATCTAACCGATCTAGACTTGCATGGCAATCACTTATAGACTCTACCTACTTCAGTTGGAAAGCTTTCTCGGATTGTATCCTTGGACTTGAGTTCAAAACAGCTTTAATCATTGCCCGAGTCTGTTAGACAACTTAGCAATTTGAAAAGAATGAGTATTGAGTCAAATGAAATTGAAGAGCTACCATATACAATTGATCAATATGTTGTTGAGCTTCGAGCATAATACAATCAACTCAAAGCTCTGCATAAAGCTATTGGCAAGCTTGAATCATTACAAGCCTTAACATAGCACTATAACAAAATAAAGAGCCTTCCGTCAACCATGGGTTCTTTAACCCATTTTCAAGAACTTGATGTAAGCTCCAACAAAATGGAATTGATACCAGAGAGTTTGTGCCTTGCCACAAATCTTGTTAAGCTTAATGTTGGCAGCAATTTTGCTAACTTAGAAAAGCTCTCACTATCTATTGGAAATCCTGGGATGCTGGAGGAGTTAAATATTGGCAATCATCAAATAAACATCCTTCCTAACTCTTTTCATATGCTTACATATCTTCAAATTCTTAAATATGAAGAGACACAACTAGAGATACTGCTAAGGCATATTATTGAAAATGGAGCTAAGGTCGTTGTACAGTTTATGATTGATTGTGTTGCAAATAGGGGATGCAACAGTAAAAGAGACTAAGCCAAAGGGGAGGTGGTCAATATTTTGCTCATGTTTGAGGAAATGCAAGTGGGTTGAAGTTATGGAGGAACACCATTCAACGCACCTAATGCAGAAGCAAGCTTGTCTAGTAATACATAATCTAGTTGTTTGAAATCCCGAAATTAGACCAATCATAATGGAGAAAGGTCTAGAAAATCTTGTAAGAAATGTTGAAGCAAAACATGAAAGCTACAAAGATACAACTACCCCAATGAATAATGTTGGACAAAGACTAAGGTTAAAAGAAATTGATGAGAAGATAAACCAGGTACAAAATATAATTGAGCACAAGAGTATGATTTTACAAGAAGAAAGACATGTTGTGTGACATGAAAGAATCATTTGGCCACATTGAGAAAATTCAAGAACATAATAAAATTCTGGATCAAGGGTGGGATTCCCTGAAAAAACAGATCCTTCCAGCAAAATGGAATGTGCAAGCCATTAGGTAAGAAATTGGTACCTTGAACTTTGGTCCAAGGCAATTACAAGGTCAATGGGTTGATGCAAATTCTGTTTGGCAAGAAGCATTGAAGACTCCACAAAGCCAGAAGGATGAGATATTTGTTGAACTGAGTTGCAGAATTGGTGCAGCATATCAGGACTGCTTTATAAAGGTGGCTAGAAGGAGGACATTGACAAAACTCCATATAAGGCAAGTAGGCCAAGGGATAGAATAGATGAATAGAATAAGAAAGACTAAAGTGACCAGACCAGGACAAGCCTTAAAATATCTGCTTGCACATACTCCTCAGGATATCTTAGCAGCTATGGGGTTATTTGACATCAACTTGATTGGTATTAATGATGCAGATCTAGCATGCTTGGCTCCAAAAGCCTTAGTAGGGCCATTGCCTAAGGTTGATCATAATCTGCATGTGAAAAACTCATTCTCCTCATCTAAAAGTAGTTATCATTCAGTCCCAAATGAAGATGGTTCTATAAATTCTGGTAAGGAATATAACCATAGATGATGGATAAAGGATGTGATAGTGATGAAATTGTTAGAACAAGAAAAATGGAGGTTGAAAATGCATGTCTAAAAGAAGAACTTTCTTTAGCAGTAGCACATATTTGTACTCTTGACCCAAGATTGAACTATAGGCCAGTGAATGGAAGCAGTGACTATTGCATGGTGACATCTCCAACCAGCATGTTGGTTATTGGGCTACAAGAACTAAAGGGTGTTGGTTTTCTCACTATGGCAATTGTAAGTATCGAAGGAAGTTTTTCATTCTTGAGAATTGAAGGAAATATTGTACAATACCCAAATGTGCAATCCTATCCAACCTTATAGGCTATAGTCTTTGATAAAGGGGGAAACCTATTATCCAATGTTCTGGGGCAACATTGGGTAAATTTGGGGTAGTTGGAGCAAATAAGCAAAAATTGGGGGCTAAACTAATAACCCCTCACATTAGATTAAGGAAGAGAGAGCCCCATGAGGAATCTATAAATAAAGAAGAGATGGAACCATTTTATCATCATTGATTTGGATTGGAATATCTTTATTTATTTTAAGTTGCGGCTATGAGGATTTTAAGACCCCTTTTTTGTTAATTAGTTTTGCACCTAGGTGGATGTGATCCCGCCCTAGTTAATCCTCTCTCTTTAATTAGTTTCAGTGGTGAGAGATTCCACCCTAGCTAATCTTCTCTCTTTTCTCATTTATATTGCAATCCACATCTTGAGACATTTCTTATCTGGTTTGGCAAGCAAAGAAGAGATTTCCCTATGGTTTTTCTTGGTCAACAAACATTAGAACAACGAAGGTCTTTTCTATGGTTTGCTTGGTCACCAAAGGTCTGATTCTGCAACAGCAAGACTTTCTTTGTGGATTCTTGTGGTTCATCTGACCTCTGAACTATTGATTGAAGGAAATTAAGGCAGCAGGAGTCTCCTCTAAGATACCAAGGTCTTACATAGGGTAGCAAGGCCCTTACTCCATAAGCAAAGGGTTTGTATGAGATTCAGCCAATAACAATTAGGGCACAAAAATCCTCATCTGTTTGATCAGTACCTTTACTGGAAGAAAAAGGCAGCCTCAGGGTCAGGGCCGACTGTGGTCCAGTTAATAATTCACCTGGGTGCCTATCTTCTGCAAAAGCAAGGCCATAGTAGGGCAACAGAGTACTCTTGGAAATACACTAAGGGAATACATCCATTTGCTAGGTTAGGACAGTAGAATAAGGCAACAAGGGCTGATTGATACATTAGTATTAGATTAAGAAATTTAAGCTACAGGATATATTGGATTTGTAAATTGGTTCCTTTGTATGAACTCTTGGTGGAATGTTATACTTGTTGTGCTTTCAATAATATCATTGTCGTGACTGTTAGGCAATCTGAACTATTGGTCAATAGCCCTAAGGGTAACTGTTAGAATTGAAAGAAAGGTGAACTATTATTGTATTATGAAAACTACTACCTGGTTACGTCATTATATACTGTATATCATCTCTGTTTGGAATATTATTATAATCAGCACCATTATATACTGTATATCATCATATTGTTATAATCATCACCATTATATACTGTATATCATCTCTGATTCGAATATTGTTATAATCAGCATAGATTATCTTGTGAGATTGCAACCCTAGGGCAAGAAATATCCCCTTGGGACACCACATTGGTCCTTCAAGGGCACCCAACAACTTGTATGAGAGGAAGTGCAGCCCACTTGTTGCAATGGTGCACGATTGCATCACCATATAGTTGGTTCAAAGTCCTTACACAACGAGAATGGGATGGTGTAGGAAGATGTCCCACTCAAGGATAATCCTAGGTAAAAATACAAAATTTCAAGATCGCTCAACTATAGCACACATTCGATTCATTCCAAGGATAGTAAAATTTTCCATGATAAGTCTTTGATATAGGGGAAATGGATTGAACTCAAATAAAATAAAGGAAAAGTAGGGAAACATTATTGAAGAAAGCGACTCTACAATTTTAGAATATTTTATCATTTGGGATCCAAGGCTCTTCTTTCATATGATGGCGCCTACCTCTTTATCAAAATGAAAACCATTGGACAAAGTCAATAAGGAAGTCTATTAACAATTAGATGACTTTGGGACATTACAATAGTGAAGATTTGGCACATATCGGAGAAAATGCAACCCCACTTGGTGGAATGGTGTAGAAATTGCATCACCATATAGTCGGTTCAAAGTTTTGGATAAAAAGAGTGGGATGGCAGAAGAAGCTCCCATGCCCAAGGATAATACTAGGAAAAAAGACAGTTCAGCCTCTTTCAACCCTAGAACATCCTATTTATTTGAGGATGATAAAATTTCCATGATGACTCCCCATTGCAGAGGAAAATCAAAGGAAAGGAAATGCAAGAAAACTGCAGTACTTGCTTCTAATCCAGAACAGCCAATTAAGTATTTGTGTCAGTAAGTGCAACTAATTAAGGTTTTTTGTGTTATGGTCATATCTCTTCCTTTGTTCTTCTATGGAATTATCCTTTTATATTGTAACATAAAATAATTAGCCCAAAGCATACCTTTTCAGCTGTACTCGCAATTGTATCAAAATCGATGTATGCAAAGAAAATTGTTGCAGCCCCATCAAGCTTCCTATTGATTCCATATGGGAAATACCTGTCAAAATGATAGATGTTCATTATCAATATTAAATAGGATTTTAAATTTAGGAGAATTACATTAATGACATCAATGACATCAATTTAAGATGAAATGGAAGGGAAAGCCCTGTCATCATCATAGACACGAAAAGGCATTGTAAATGGACGTTGAGTTAATTTGTTGTGTTATCTCGAATCTCAAAAGGTCAAATAACATGACTAATCAAATTATTTTAAGGGTTTGAAGCTTGTTACACCATATTCTGCATGGTGTTACCCAATCTTTTATCCTCTCCGTGTTTTTCGTTCTATTCTATTCGACCACCAGTTTAGTTCTCAGTTGTTTCCAAAGCTCTCTACCTGTTATACGTGCGACTAATCATACATTAAGGAGGAAATACGAGAAACACCGTTATTGCTGTCATGAACAGAACAGAGGGGTCATGCTATCTATATGCCAGTTTTCTATTGGTTGGTAACTGCAACATGAACAGAGGGGTCATGCTATCTATATGCCAGTTTTCTATTGGTTGAACCAGGGGATTACATTTCTGAGGTGCTCGACCTCAAATTGGTACAGCATTAATTCAAGAACTCGTATTGTTGTTCCTGATACATACATGGATGAATATTAATTCCCCAGGAGTTATCTAGAATATGGTAGAATATGGTGCGTCAGAGGACCATTTTCCATGAAACTTGACAGGATGACACCAATGGAGTTTCTATGGACGAGTTTGCAGATCTTAGTGCACATGTTCTACTCTGCCACCTCATGGTATACAGGACTTATTTGACGTCCTGGACTGACCTCATAACCAAACCTCAATAACCAATGTAAAAGGAATTTTGACACAGAAGCTAAGACGAATAACTAACAACTATATTAAAGCTTAATACAGAAGAAAGAAAAGCAATATACTCCACAGAATCAATATCAAAACAAAATGGTTGAAGCAATACAATGTCCCTGAAAACAAAATGGTTGAAGCAATACAATGTCCCTGAAAATTGAAGGAAACAGAAAAACTCACATAAGTATTAAGGTGGCGAACGAAGTTAGAGAAGTTGTTGTGTTTGAAACAACGCGGCAGCAGATTTTGAGAGAAATCGGTGGGGATCCCGAATAAAAAAAAATGTTCCCGCGCTGCTTCAGGAGACGACTGGGTCTATCCAAGGATACTCCACCGTATCTATGTCTTAGTAAGAAACAGAGGAATGACGCTGCTTTGCAATCCTTCCATGAGCTGGGGCGGGACAGGAGGCTATGTTTGTGAACTCTCCTCTACGAAGCCAAGAGGTGAAGAGATGAACCTTCTGCGGATGTCGCCATGGTAAGTAATTTACGACGGTGCCTTGTCTTCCTTTTCTGAAGACAAGCGGGTAAAATCAGACCAACCCAGCTCAGAAACCGTCGCTGCATCAAGAAGAGAAAACAATAAAGATCCTCCACCTTCCTTCACAAATCAGTGCATAAATGAATAGTAAATATCAAACCCATAACCAACATATCACCTGTTAGGACTTTAATGTTTCCACTACTAAAATCCAACAAAGACTAAATGATGGTCAGAGATAGAAACAGAAAACAGGAGGAAAGAAGAAGATCACGGGAAGAAAGCAGAAGCAGAAAGGAAGAGGAAATTCCGTCATTAAAAATAGAAAGAAAGAAGTTGAAGAGAGGAAACAGAACGACGCAGAATAATCATAATTGCCAACAGTGGAAACCATTCTCACCACCAACGTTACCTCTGGTCTGTCTTCTATGATCTGCACAAATTTAGACTCGAGATGGTCAAGATTTTGTATGCTCCTCCGATTTAAATGTTCAACTTCAACTTCATCATCTTCTTCGTTTCTAATCTCCTTCACCAAATTATCGTCAATTTGTCCGAGAATGCATCGCCTACCCAACTCTGCAACGTCGAAACTGATTGCATCTGTGGGTCTCTTTCCTGTTATCGTCTCCAACACCAAGATGCCTTAGCTGTATACGTCCCCTTTCAGAGACGGGCACCCCAGAATACGAAATTCTGTAATCAATATGTAAAACCTTTATCAGTCAGTCATATCTATTCTGTAAACAATATCGCTCAATCTATTAGTATTATTATTTACCTGGTGCAGTGTAACCGATAGATCCCATAACAGGACTTGTGTTGTCTCTTGAGGCTGCCGTTGAATCGTCATGCTCTGCTGCAGAGATCAACAGACGTTAAGTACCAAAATCTCCAACATGGGCGGTCAGCGTCTCATCCAATAAAACTTTGGAAGGTTTCAGATCGCCATGAACAATGGCCGTAGGGCGGTAATCGTGAAGATAAGCCAACCCATGGGCAATGCTCAGCCGGCTTTTCAAACGCAACTCGGAATTATTTTCAATGCAATGCAAATGATAATCAAGGCTTTCCTGCGACATAAACTCCATAACCATAGAATTTTTATGGAAACTTGAGCATACTACAATTAGTCTCACCAGATGTCTCACTCCCCAGCGTCTTGCATTTCTTTTAGAAGTCTCCTGTCTGCGGAGTGTATTTTTTTGACAGCAACGGCTGTGCCACCGTCTCAGACGTCCTTATACACGGAACCATGGCTTCCACTGGCCGCAACGTTATCAGGGTACCCAAATCCATGATAGACTTCACCATATACAATAGAACTCCATGGGTTTCCCCGGGGATTCTTGCAATTACAAAGGCCTGTCTGGAAGGCAGAGGAGCTAACCCATCTTTCCATATATACACAGCCTGTAAGCCCAGAGGATTCTTGCAATTACAAAGGCCTGTCTGAAAGGCAGAGGAGCTAACCCATCTTTCCATTTATACACAGCCTCTTTCTGGGTGCTTGTAGACCCACATTTTGGAAGCTGCAAATCTTGTGGGGTCCGAGTTTAAACTTTAGACTTGAGAACGAGCTGACCAATATGCCTGATTTGAGACTGAGAGCATGAACATTTTGAACGGATCCAGAGAATGTTGTGGCTGAGTAGCAGTAATAAATACAGGCAGCAGAGAAATGACTTCGCAGGGCAGGGAAATGACAGGCAACTGTATGATAAAACTTAGTAGGCTCCTAAATCCAAAGATTGGATGGGCTGGGATGGCAGGCTCCTAAATCCACAGATGGCTGTTACCATAGCCGCCCGACCTCTGTTGTGCAGCCAGCCAGCCTGCCTCACACACTCTCAGCCGACGTGAGAAAGTGGTGAGGTGCTTTTCGTCGAAACACTGACAATGCGAGGAAGGGGTGGGGTGCTTTTTGGTTGAAGTACAGCTTTTACCATGTAAGAGGTGGTGAGGTATAAAGCCTGTCACC
>APFE031203793.1:263031-317381 GCA_000404065.3 Pinus taeda | reverse complement strand
GATGCATTTCACAGTCATCCATTGACTGTGTGGCTTGACCAAGTATGCCCAGTAACACTCCCAATTTAACCTGTTCAATGCCTGGATCACTTTTCCCTTTTCCTGCACCTTCTGCTTCCATTCTTCCTCCAGTCGTAGTTTATTTGGTAGGTACCCCAGTGTGGTCTCGTCGATTAAGTTGGCTCTATGTAAATTCTCATTTACATAGTTGATAAGAATGTTTGCCTGCGTGTCCGCTGTCTCCGCTGCTTGTTCTGCTTGCCTGATTTGATCGTCCTATTTGTTAAAGAGAAATTCCTTATGATTCTCGTTTATTTTGGCTGCATTTGCTCTTTTCCCTTCCTCTCCATCCTGCCAAGCTAAGTATTTCGTATCTATAACATATGTGGGTAGATAAAAAGGGGGATAGATCTTTTGAGACAAGGATCTTTTAGATCGATAATTCATAACAACCGTGTATAGATTATCAGAAAATATCTTGGCCCAATCCACGATATCGGTGTTTGTGGCAGCGTCTATGAGTGGTAGCCATTCAGACAAAAATTTCTTGATGTCCGGCATCCCAAATAGCATACAAAGCATAGCCGTAGCAAAACAACACGGAGGGGTGAGGGAACCAGTGCTGTACATACTGTTTTTGTCCTTTTTGAGCAGCTCCTCTTTTCTAGACCAGTCTTTAGTGGTCTCTGCCAGGTTTGGGTTCTCAATTGCAAATTTCTTGACAAATTGTGCATTGTAGGTCATCTGAGGTTCAGGAAGATGATACATAAGCTTTAAGTCTTACGCGACGAATGATCCTATGAGCCCATGTCCCTGAACCTTGAATTGTCTGTCGTGTAACTCTGCATTGTCAAGTATCCACTTGATAATATCTGTATACGGTAAAATTTTGGGTCTAGCTATTATTCGGTGAAGAAATGAACATGCTAGCTCCTATAAGGATGCCTCGGAAGAGTGTTGCGAGCCCGTGGTAGTATCAAACTTCATTACTCTAGGATTTTCTTCCTCCAGCAGCCTATACATGCCCTCCCATGTCGAAATTCCTGCATCCCTGTTGCAGGCAACGTCTGTATACAAAGGAGCCATCTCCTTCGTCTTTTCCTTCGCCTCGGAGCCTTGAGATTTATGTTTCTTTCCCATTTTCTCCTGCGTTTGGCTTTGAATCGTCTTAGCTCTTCGTTCCTGCAGATTATGAGTGAAGCGGAAATGATTGATTAAGAAATTTGATGGGGAAGTTTTAAATGCAACAGATATATCAAATATGCCACTTTACATGAAGTAACTCTTTACAAAAGCACACGTCTTCATTTCATTTAATATCTGACAACTAATCCATTTACTATCATTAAAAGCGCATGATTCTGGGTCAGATTATGGTAAGTGGCTTTTCTTTGAATGGCGCACCCGAAGGATTCGTGATTAAGTGATTCATGATTTGCTTACGTAACATCGAAGATCGTGCCATCGCAAATTGCGCCAATCGCAAATCGCAAGATGGCAGATTGCACCATTGCAGCGATCGCAACATCGCAGGTCGCAGAAGTTTAATGTTTGTCAAGTATTGCTAGTTTATTTCTGCGATATGCGATCTTGCGATCGGTGTTATCGCAGATCGGCAGATCTTGAGTTTTTTCCTTATGAGCATTACTTCATTGCAATGCGATGTTATGCTTAACACGGGGGTCTTGCGCATACTGATATTATAGGGGAATGAAGGCATTTCCTATCTTTTTTGCAACATAGTTTTAAATACTTTTACCTTATCATTGACTTAGTTTAAAAATATTCGAAAGACCTTTCCAAGCTTACGATGGTAACCTTATTTTGTAGAAAGAAAAACTTGTTTTTTCTTAAAAATTTAATTAAGGGTCCCCGTTCATTTAGTATTTTAGATAACTCTTAAATGAACAAGAGGGGTTGTTGCTGGCTACAATACTTGGCGATTCACTTGGGAGAACCAGTTATCTCTGATCTTCTATTGACGTTTTTCAAACTTCTGAAAACAAAAATTTTCTTAGAAAACTTCTATCTTTATTATAGAAAGATAAAACATATTATACTTCAAACTGTCAATGATATTTTGTTTCAACTCCTTTCTATTTTAATTACTTGTATCCTTAGTTTGTCCTTACGTTTACATCAGCCCTTACTTGGTCTTAAAATAAAAATTAAAATAAAGTCTTCCCTGTATAGCAGTCCTTTTTAAATATGCTTCTTTGTCGTAGGTAGAGCCTCTGTTTCCAGCAAGCGTCCATAGCCTTGACAGGGTTACCTATTACCCAGTAATGATCCTTTATCTTGCTTAAGTTTACTTACAACCTTTCAAAGAAAAAACCATTTTGACACTTTTTTCTTTTTTATTATCTAAAGAACAATGTCTTGGTTTGGTGGCCAAATTATGACACAGTCATTCGCTTGATTTACACTTTTGCTGAACAAGCTGGCTCGTGATGAGACCCCTTGTCTTTTGATTGCAATAATCTTGAGTCGTTGCCCTGTTTTGGTGGACAGTATTGGCAAAGTCAGCAAGTTATAATATCTGTGATCATGATAAGCCGACTCATGATGAGACCTCTTATTCTTTGAGATATAGTGTTTTCTCGGATTGTTTCTATGAATGCTGCGATCTCCTTTAGCAGGGAGGAAGTCAATTTTTTCCTTAAGAAAGTTCTGGATGACAATAATAGAGCTTCTTTGGAAATGGTTGTTTCTACAGGGACCCCTTATTTTGTTATTGATGCCTTTCATTGTACTGACGTAAAACAATTCCTTCACTAAGATTGATTTCTTCAAATTTTTTGGAGTTGAAACTAGTATCATATTTGGGTTAAAGTTCTCTTGATAATAAAGATCAAGTTTCCAAAAAAAAAAAAATTTCCATTTCATAGAAGCAGAAGTTCAAAATCTTGATAGAGAAAAAGGTGTCTTTTGTAAACGTGAAACGCTGTTAACCAAAGCAGACTTTATTGTGGAGAAAAATATTTAACGAAATGAGAGGTAGACATTCCCTAGGGTTATGTAGAGAATAGGGATAATCTCTTCTCTTATTTTGCTTACCAACTATTAAAAGTAAACCTAATAACCTAACTGAACTACTCCTACTCCTATCCTAACTATATACAAAAATTTGACTAGGTGAAATGATATTTCCAGTGGAGCCATCTTCTCATTTTTATTCCTACACGTATGTAACTTTCCAACATTAGTGTTAAGGATGGAACTTTCTTGGACTGTTAATGTTAGATGTGGAATAAGAATGTACAACTTCAGTTGGAATTCTGTTCGAAATTTCTTTCTTATGAAAACTTCTTTCCAACTGGATATTTATTGGATCATAAAAATGAGGATGAATTTCTGTTATGGATTGATGATCTCGTAATAGAGGAAGTTATAAACTTCCTTGATGCAGTTTAGCTTTCCAAAATGGTAGGTCATCTTTCGAAAGTTCTTTGATAAGGTGCTTCTATCAAAAGTCTGAAAAATTAAAACACAATCTGATTTTGTACAAAATGAGTGCAAGTGAGAAAGAAAAAAATGATTATCTATGCAAATAAAATTACAGCACAACTGGGATTGGCTTGTAATATTTTGTTGTTCACAAGAACTGGCTAGAGTTATGGGGTCCGAGCAATTTTGATTCCCGTCTTTTGAATCAGAAGACAAGTTATGATTGTGAATAGGCATGGGGGTTTCTTCAAGATATGAATCATAGATAGGGGTATTGTCTTGGATAGTAAAATCAGGAGAATGGTCTTTCATTTTGAAATGAGGATTGAATGATATGATTTCTGAATTAGAATATCTCTCATCATTTGAGTTTTGATGGGTTACTTGGGATAAATCAATAACATCATCGTTGGCAAAGTAACCATCATAAATGATTTTACAGGTTTCCCTAGATTTCTCTTTTTCGTCATATATTTTCAGACAAGGAAGGTCAATTGGTTCTTGTTTGAAAATAATCAAAGGATGTTCTATAGCTATCTCTTCATCTTGAAAACCTAATGATGACTCATTTGAATAATCCTCTGTGCTTTTTGAGATATCTTTAATATTGAGGGGGGAAAGGTTATCATCACTAAAAACATCAGGATAAAGAGAAAAGTGTGATTTTGAAACAATGGATTTGAGAATATCATCATGAAAAAATCTTCGTTCATCAAATTCATTATAGACACCGGGCTTTAGATCATAACTTTGTGTACTGATACCTTTTGAAAGAGAAATAGTTTGTTGTTCTAACCTTGGCATCTACATTTGTTGACTTGCAACGATATTATCTGACCTTGTATCAAAGTCATGTCCTGGTTCCAAGGCAAGCTTCCCTCCTGCATTCTCGCTTTTGTCTTCTTGTATTAGAGTATGGATGACTCCTAAGCTTTGGGGACTTTCTTCACCATGAGCAATTTGTATATTCAAATTGGAATTCTCGTTCATATTAGAAAGAAATGAGACAAAACTTGAACTAATTTATGCTTGAGCAGATATAGGAGGCAGTGAGTGTCCAACATAATCTAAAGATTCTTCATCTATGAGTTCACTTTCAAGATCGTACTTTAGACAATTAAGATGAAATCACATATTAAAATCCCTAACAGATTCATCTTGTTTCCGTAGATAATCAATTTCATCATATACCTGGTCATAGTCGTAACAATCAAATTAAAAAATGAAAGTCTTGACGAATTGGTCCCAACTATGAATTGATGCAACTGGGAGGGTTCTACACCATTTTCTTGCTTCCGCCGTGAATGTAAGAGTAAAAATTCTGCATAAAATGCCCTCATCAATTCTTTGAACATCATAACTTTAAACTCTTTGAATAAATTGAAAAGCATCATTAAAAGCAGAAGAATTATTCTTACCGTTGAATTTTACTCTAGACAAGAGTCTTACCACTTCAGGTGGAGTGTTGGAAGAGGTAGGAACATGGATGCAACTCCAAATGGGATGTTTGTGAGCAGGCATCCAGATTCAAGTGTTACAATTAAAAATCATTCCAACAGAGACTATGTTCAGGCCCTCCTTCTAGCGCCAAATATGTTGAAGCCCCGAAAATCGGGTCGACAACAAGAGGGATACCCACCCGGTCCAGACCTTCGTTGGCAGCTCCTTATCCATTTGGTATAGCGGGTCCGACTGGGGATAATGGGACCAGTTTCCCAATCTAAGGGTGTGTGGTGTGTGTAGAGTTGGATAATGCTGATCTAAGAGTACTTTAAAGCTAATTTAATTCAGATTCTTAAACTAACTCTATGCTATTGTAATCTAATGATAAACAACACATCTAATCTATGCTAACCTAGGATGTATATATTTTATTATGCGATCTAAAGAGATTTCAAATAATAAATGGTAATAAAGATCATTCAGCTATCATAAGAATAGAAATCATTTAAGATAAACCAATTTGCATAAGAAGTTAGGCAAAACAGTTGTGAACAACATATCACATAATAAGTTATTCGTATATCAAACATAAATAAATGACTCCACCGTACAGAAGTGCCAAATGGTAACTCATACATTCATGCAATAACATATAAACAACTGAAAACTGTATATCACTTAAAGAATATAAGCAGAAATGGCGAAGAGATAAAAGTACCATTTATGATTAATCCTACTCACAAACTTCAAGCAAAAACGATTTATCTCTACTTGTTCTAACATCTACTAAGAGTACAAAAGTGCAACATCAGTAGCAGACATCAAAATGCAAATAAAAATAAATCTCGATCCATCCATTCATCAAAACCTCCTCTGAGGGTGCAGAAGTGCATGTTCCGAGGACAAGTTTTTGACAAATCTCTGGACCCTTCTCTAAATGCATGAGAAGGGTTAAAATACTACTTCCTAATTCTAATAATAGTGTTCTTACAAAATTTTAGGATACGGTTTTCAAATGACCGTCCTTTTTCTAATCTACTAAAAATATAAAAAAAAAACTTCTAAAAATAAGCTACTTCTGAACTTGGTCCTTAAAACTGCAAGTGTTCATCATGGACTTGAGAAGAGTCGGTTGGCCAACTTCTGCGCTGAGCTTGGCTACGAAAACAAATTCTATGAGAGCTGGAACTACTTTTTCGGCTGAGCTTATGATGCATTTCACAGTCATCCATTGACTGTGTGGCTTGACCAAGTATGCCCAGTAACACTCCCAATTTAACCTGTTCAATGCCTGGATCACTTTTCCCTTTTCCTGCGCCTTCTACTTCCATTCTACCTCCAGTCGTAGTTTATTTGGTAGGTACCCCGGTGTGGTCTCCTCGATTAAGTTGGCTATGTGTAAATTCTCATTTACACAGTCGATAAGAATGTTTCCCTGCGTGGTCGCTGTCTCTGCTGCTTGTTCTGCTTGCCTGATTTGATCATCCCATTTGTTAAAGAGCAATTCCTTATGATTCTCATTTATTCTGGGTGCATTTGCTCTTTTCCCTTCCTCTCCATCTTGCCAAGCTAAGTATTTCGTATCTACAACATATGTGGGCAGATAAAAAGGGGGATAGATCTTTTGGGACAAGGATCTTTTAGATCAGTAATTCATAATAGCCGTGTATAGATTATCAGAAAATATCTTGGCCCAATCCACGATATCGGCGTTTGTGGCAGCGTCTATGAGTGGTAGCCATTCAAAAGAAAATTTATTGATGTCCGGCATCCCAAATAGCCTACAAAGCATAGGCGCAACAAAACAATACAGAGAGGTGAGGGAACCAGTGCTGTACATACCATTTTTGTCCTTTTTAAGCGGCTCCTCTTTTCTAGACCAGTCTTTAGTGGTCTCTGCCAGGTTTGGGTTCTCTGTTGCAAATTTCTTGACAAATTGTGCATTGTAGGTCATCTGAGGTTCAGGAATATGATACATAAGCTTTAAGTCTTGCTTAGTGAATGATCCTATGAGCCCATGTCCCTGAACCTTGAGTTATCTGTCGTGTAACTCTGCATTGTCAAGTATCCACTTGATCATATCTGTATACGGTAAAATTTTGGGTCTAGCTGCTATTCGGTGAAGAAATGAACATGATAGCTCCTCTAAGGATGCCTTGAAAGAGTGTTGCGAGCTCGCGGTAGTATCAAACTTCATTAATCTAGGATTTTCTTCCTCCAGCAGCCTATACATGCCTTCCCATGTTGAAATTCTTGCGTCCTTGTTGCAGGTAGTGTCTGTATACAAAGGCGCCATCTCCTTCGCCTTGGAGCCTTGAGGTTTATGTTTCTTTCCCATTTGCTCCTGCGTTCGGCTTTGAATCATCTTAGCTCTTTGTTCCTGCAGATTACGAGTGAAGTGGAAATGACTGATTAAGAAAGGTGATGGGAGAGTTTTAAATGCAACAGATATATCAAATATGCCACTTTAAGTGAAGTAATTCTTTACAAAAGCATGTGTCTTCATTTCATTTAATAACTGACAACTAATCCATTTACTATCATTAAAAGCGCATGAATTTGGGTCAGATTATGGTAAGTGGCTCTTCTTTGAATGGTGCGCCTGAAGGATTCGTGATTAAGTGATTCATGATTTTCTTACGTAACATCAAAGATCATGCCATCGCAAATCGCGCCAATCGCAAATCGCAAGATTGCAGATTGCACCATCGCAGCGATTGCAACATCGCAGGTCGCAGAAGTTTAATGTTTGTCAAGTATTGCCAGTTTATTTCTGCGATATGCGATCTTGCGATCGATGTTATCGCAGATCGACAGATCTTGAGTTTTTTCCTTATGAGCATTAGTTCATTGCGATGTGATGTTATGCTTAACACGGGGGTCTTGCGCATACTGATATTATAGGGGAATGAAGGCATTTCCTATCTTTTTTCCAACGCAGTTTTAAAGACTTTTACCTTATCGTAGACTTAGTTTAAAAATATTTGAAAGACATTTCCAAGCTTACGATGGTAACCTTATTTTGAAGAAATAAAAACTTGTTTGTTCTTAAAAATTTAATTAAGGGTCCCCGTTCATTTAGCATTTTAGACAACTCTTAAATGAACAAGGGGGGTTGTTGCTGGCTACAACAGGTTCCTTAATGAAAGGGAATTAACTCCATGATCTCATGGGTATGGATCAAATAAATATGACCTAGAAGCTTTCAGCTAGGATATGTTCAATCAACAATGCTTCTAAAATTCACTTTTTATTTTTACTTTTCTTTGATTTATTTTCGTTGTCTATAGTAGAAGACAAAGTACAATTCTATGCATGTTTCAAGGATAGAAACTGCAAATGTTTAGAAGCTGACTAGGAAAATCATCCAGGTCATACTTAACAATTCATAAAGCGATTTTACCCAAAATTCACATTTTCTTCAATGGTTTTTGATTGTTTGACTTCTAAGGGAGTGTAATGGAACATTTTTATGGATGGCAAGAGATTGATTTTAACGGTCAAGTGTCATAGTAACAAAATGTTGTGTAACACTCTTTCTTTGAGAATACATCTAACAAAATATTTTGTTTTATTTTTTTGCAAACAATTTCAAAGTCATAACCCAACATTTTTGTAACATTTTTCTTTCTCTTCTCAAGATATTATTTATTTCAAGAGGTATTCCAAACAATTATGATCTATTTTTACTTTGAAGTCTCTTCCTATTAGATATGGATGTCATTTCTTAACTACATGTAGTATGACCAAAATTGTTTTTTCATAGATGTGTATGAGTAAGTTATTTCCTTTAATTTCTCTAATTTCAAAGGAAAGGGGCATTTTTTCTTGCCTTAAGACTACACCAATGCCATGGCCCAAGGCATTACAATCCATAACAAAGGTTTTTATGAAGTCAAGTGCTACAAGGATGTGATTGATGCGCATAACCTCTTTAAGTTTTTCAAAACATTTGGTTTCTTCTATGGTCAAACAATATTCTTCCTTTTCAATAATTTTGTTAGAGGTGTTGTTATTAGACCATAATCCCTGAAAAACTTGTAATAATATCCTACTAATCTTAAGAATCCTCTAAGGTTCTTCAAGGTATTGGTGATTGACCATTCCCTCATAGCTTTTATTTTGTTATGATCCATTTTGATACCTTGTTGGGATACAATAAGACCCAAATATTCCATTTCTTCAACCCTAAAGGCACACTTGGAAGGATTTGCATATAGTTTTTTCTCTTCCAATAGTGTTAATACCTTTTCAACATGGTGTACATGATATTCCCAAGACTTGCTATAGATTAGTATTTCCTTAAAATATATATTATTTTTTTCTTCTAAGGAAGGGTTTGAAAATAGAATTCATTAACATCGAAATGTTGAAGGTGCATTTGTAATTCCAAATGGCATAACCTAAATTTTATAATGAACTTGATGTGTTCTAAAGGATTTTATTGGAATCTCTACTTTCTCTGTCTTGATTGGATTGTATACATAATGGATATTCAACTTAATAATGGAAATTCTTCCATGCAATTCTTCTATAAATTCATTAATGGTAGGAATATGAAACTTGTAATTTTTTTTATTTTTTTTTATTTTGTTGTGTTGTTTTTAATCTAGACACATACACCATGAACCATCCTTTATAACCATTATTATTAGTGAAGAGAAATCACTATGGATAGGTTAAAAGATTCCAACCTCTAACATTTCTTAAGCCATAACCTTAATCTCACTCTTTTGTGCATATGGATACATGTAAGGCATAATGTTAGGTGGTAGACTTCTTGACTGCAAACGAATAGCATGGTCATGATCTCAAGCAAGTGGAAAACCCTTAGGCATCTCTCTAAATACCTTGGAGTTATTTTTCATAACTTTTTAGAGATCCGCTGGAGCAGAGGATATAGATGTTTGAACATATAATGAATGTAATTATTAAATTACACCATTATTTCCTTTTTTAGCATTTTTATTGTGCTATTATAGGTTATCACTTTACAAGGTTTCCCTTGGATACCTCTAATCTCAATTTACTTTTCTTATAAGGAAAATATTATGAAAATATATTGAACATTAAGGGCCCTTCTTCCTAATTATTGCAACACTTGGACCCATAAAACAACATCAAGACAAACCATTTGGATTAAAATCATGAGACTATCTAATAAATACTCCTCCTATTCATGTTAATACTATGGCACTATGGCCCTTCCAACAAATTATGGCATCTCCATCTACAATCAATACTCTAAATTATACTATTGGATATATCAAGTAGTTAAGAAGTTTTGCAAATTTGTAATTGATGAAGTTATAGGTACTAATTGAAACAATAAACATTGCTATAATTTCATGTTTGATATATCCTTATATCTTAAAGGTGTGCAAAGTATTGATGCCTACTAATGCATGACAATATATTTTTGGGGTGGTCTCTTCTAGCTCTATATCTTGTGATCATTCCAATTATTTATCTTCTTCATATTCATAATCTATGTACAATAATTTATTTTCACTCCATTTATTCCCTTTACTATACTTATTGTCATAGTTTAAACATAGTCCCTTTTCTCTTCTTTCATCAATTTGTTGAGGTGTCAATATTCCTAGTTTAAGAGCATGATTGTATCTATAGCTAATACTGACCAATTTTTTAGTAGCCATATTTTTACTTTCAACATTTCTTGCTAGACTCTAGAGATTTAGGTTCAAAGAGATTCACCTCTTGTTGGATGCTTTATTTTAAAGTTCCCATAAATAGGCCTAACAAATTATCCTACTAAAGTTCTTTACCCTATGACTCAACTTTTGGAATTACTGAATGTGCTCTGTAACTACACCTTTTTGTCAGATATTTGCAGATTAACTAAAGAATGTGTTTATGTGAAGATCTCCATAATGTTCTATTAATTCTGATGTAAAAATAAACCAATGTACAACATAATCCTTTATCATTTCACAAATCCATTGACAACATACATTTAGGATCTTCCTCTAAAAGAATGGGTGCAATTTTTACCTTCTATAAGGTTCTCACTTGGTGTTACTCCATCCGAAATATACATGTTATGGGATCATTACCATCAAACTTCCCCATATCCATATTAGGCCATCAAACTGACTTAAAGCCCTAATGATGTGGATCTTAGAGTGAAAAATTATGATTATAATTAGGTGATCCAATATTTGTACTCTCTAATTGTGATAAAGTACTCCCCATATGTGAGTGAGTATTAACACCCTACTTCTCCTTATGTTAATTATTTCATTATATTTTCACATCCCTTTTACGGAGATGATGTAATATTATATTTTTTTATTTTTACCTTATTTCCATTCATGGACTTTTTTATTCCTTCCCACAAAGATTTTTTAATTTCTTGCTTGGTTTCTGCCATATGTTGTTCCACATTATTTACTAATCATTTCGTTAGTAATAATTGATATTCTAACTTGGTTACTCGATAATGGATATCTTATATTTCTTCAGGAGTCATGGATGAGCCTTTAGGAGGCTCAATTGGTGTCATAGGTTTATTTATAGGCACAATGGTAATACTCCCTTTTATCACAACTTTTAGTCACGAAAAGAATTTTATCTTCTAATAAAATGCTATGTCAGTTGTAAGTTACTAACCTTTAAAACCTTAACTCATAAAATACATTAATGGATGGCCCTTTTCATGATATATCTCTAAGAATTGAGCACTTTTGAATATGAATTTTCAGTCTGTAATACTTTGATATGTCTCCTATATAATTCTATCCATTGGTTTGACCATATTTTGATGTGCGAAGTGAAAGTTATGATAACTTCCCTAAAACTTATTGATTTTTGGCATTTTCCAAAGAGAAAAATTATATGGTGTGCCAATTTTCCAATTCTTCAAATATAATTCTAATTTTTTTTCCCAAAGTACTTTATTATGTCTCCTCATATCTTTGAATTTTTCATAATATGTGGTATCATAGAGAAAATATGATAGCAAAAATTCCAAACACACTTGTTTAAAAATGATTTTATGGTCCTTCACAAGCCATAATTTCCATAGGATATATATCTAAAAGTATAGCAACCTAAAATACAATCTTGTACTAGAAGTGTCTCAAGATAAATTATAAGTATCCTCAAAATTTCACATTCTAAATATTTCTAGAAAATAAATTATAGTGAAAATTCCATGATTACTGATTTGAAACTACTTCTAGGATCATTTACAAAAGCTAAATTACACAGGGTATATATTTGAAAGTATAGTATGAACATTTTACTAGATGTACATTGAAATGTATTCTAAATATTATTCAAATTTCACTCTTTGAAATTACCTTGAAAAAAATATTATAGTGAAAATGCTAAGATGATTAATTTGAAATGTATATTTGAACTAATCAAAATACCATAGTTTCCACAACATATATATATATCTATATATATATATATATATATATATATATATATATATAGTGAACCAGAATATGAAATTTTAATCAAATGTTCATTAAGATACTTCTCATTACACTTAAAATTTCACCATCTAAAATGTGCTAGAAGAAATGTTACCTTATGATCCTTAAAACTTAAAAACAATACGAAACCAATAATTAGAATCCAATTTTTGTGGGGAAACCTCCTTTTACAAATAATATAATGAAAAAGACAATATTTGATTATCCTACAACTAGGTCTCTTTACTGTATATATAGGAGACAAAGGATAAAACTATAATAAAATGGAACCATGGGGGGTTATAGCCTACATAACAATATAATAATAGAAATGTAATCACTCAATATTTAAGGCTTAGTAAGGGTTTTTGAGTTAACATCAAGCTTATATAGGGATTACCATGCCCCTTTCCTTCAAAGAATTGTAATCCTCAACACTTGAATATCTATGGATGTTTTTGTATGAAATACTCATCTTCCCAAGGAGCATATTCAACTAATAGGTTATTCGATTAGATGAGGTGGTCAATAATTGCTCGATTTCTCAACTTAGTACTTATTTCAAAAATGGTTTCTAGTCATAGCTCTAGTATAAGGGTTTGGATTGGGATATTATCTCGATGACCTTATTTAAGAAAGAAACATGGAAGATTCAATGTAAACATGAATATGGAGGCGACTCCAATTTGTAGGCCATACCTCCAATCCTCTGTAACACCTTATAGGGGCCATAATACCTCAGAGATAATTTATTGTACTTCTTTTGTTCCTTAAGGGACATCTATTTATATCATTTCAACCTCACAAATATGCAATCCACCTCTTTAAATTCCCTTTTACTGTAGTGTTGATATTCTTATTGTTTCATCCTATTTTTTGTAATAGCCAAGTTGTCCTTCAATAGTTCGAGAATGTCTTGTTGGTTTTGGATGCAGTGTTGTACTACTTGAGCCTTTATACTCCCTTAAAGCGTGATATATAGAGGATGATATGAATAATGTGACATAAATAGTGATAATTTTCACAAGGAAGATTGTATTGTACCACCATTCTACCAAAGGAAACTATTGGACCTAGTTTTCCTATTTATTAGATGAAAAGAAACATATATATATCCTTCTAAACATTTATTCACAATATCAATTTTACTATTATATTGAGGATGGTAAGATGATATATGAGCCAATTAAGTACCCAAATTATAAAATAATGCACTATAAAAATTTCGAGTTAAAATTGAATCTCTATCACTTACAACAATATTTGGTATTCAAATAGGACCTTTTGTTTGAGTTGGGAATTCTTACA
Source organism: Pinus taeda (assembly GCA_000404065.3). Classification (NCBI taxonomy): domain Eukaryota; kingdom Viridiplantae; phylum Streptophyta; class Pinopsida; order Pinales; family Pinaceae; genus Pinus; species Pinus taeda. The sequence continues at coordinate 303,738 of APFE031203793.1, read as the reverse complement.
TAAGTGTGAGTCATCTTGATACCATAAAAAAATAATTTCCCATGTGAATTTGTCTATTGCATCCAGGTCCTCCTGTATCTGTTGAATGATCATGCATATCTTCTCATCCTACTGCCGTTCTATCCTTTCTTCTTCAACCATTCAGATTATGGAATGGAAATAGCACAAAGTAAATTGTTTGTGTCTTCCTCTTTCCTTGAGAGTGCCTTTTCCATAATAATTTGTTTTTCATTTTTGTAGGTTATTTCAAAGTCATAACCCAACATATTTATTACCCATTTTTGTTGATCTTCTAAAGATAATATTTGATCCAATATTTCCTTTAGACTATCATCATCTGTTTTTACTTTGAATTACCTTCGTATTAGATATGGATGTCATTTATTAACTGCATGCAATATGACCAACATTTCTTTTTAATATATGCCTTTGAGTAGGTTATTTACTTTAAGTTAGCTAGCTCCAAAGGAAAGGGGCATTCCTTCTTACTTCAGAACTACACCAATTACATGGTCTGAGGCATCACACTCCACAATGAATATTTTTTTGAAGTAAAGTGTTTCCAAATAGCCTCTTTAGGTTCTTAAAATTCCTTAGGTGCATATTTGGCTCAACAAAATTCTTCCCTTTTCACTAATTTTATTAGAGGCACTTCTATTTGACCACAATTCTTGACAAATTTGTGGTAATATCCTTGCAATCCTAAGAATCCTTTGAGTTTCTTCAAAATATTAGGGATTGGCTGATCCCTCATAGCTTTTATTTTGTTAGGATCCACCTCAACACCAGAATGTTATATGATATTACCCAAATATTCCACTTCTTGAACCCCAAAGGAACACTTGGAAGGATTTACATATAATTGTTTCTCTTCCAAAAGTGTCAAGAGGCTGTCAACATGTTGTATATGCTTTTCCCAATATTTGTTGTAAATTAGTATGCCATCAAAAAATAGTAGCACACATTTTCGAAGGAAGGGTTGTAAAATAGAATTCATCAAGCTTTGAAATGTTGAAGGTACATTTGTACCTCCAAATGGCATAACCAAAAACTCATAATGACCTTCATGTGTGCCAAAGGATGTTTTGGGAATGTGTTGTCTCTACGATCAACACCCTCTATAATTTTGCTCAAACTTGAATTATGGAGCCTAATGAGGATCTTACGATCTATCATTCTATGGTTAATCCATGATCATTTGATGTTTTCGAAGGTGTTCAAGTCTTCTTCCTAGTTTCAAATTGTATAGTAACTTACACTCACATGCATAGTTTTTAATGATCTCATGAAAACACCTCCTTTAAGCAAGATTTTTTAACAGGAATAATAGTGTCCACCATTCTAGTGCTTGTGAAATTTTCAAATCATTTCGATAGCCAATGCACACTTTTATTTGGTAGTCCCCCTCACTTTGTCAAATTGTACTTCTATTTTGGCGAGTTTTCTCAACTATCATATTTTGCACATTTTTTCTTTCCCAAGTGTCGCCTTCGTATTCATGATTGTAGTTTTCACTTGGTTTTACTTTGATAACTAGTTTTTTCATGTTATATTCTCTTTGGCATGTGTCACTTTCAAGGTCATTCACATTTTGCAATTGTTGTCTTATGTTTTCCTCATGTTGCAGGTATCGCTGTTTTGCTTTTCACTCCTGCATGTGTCATACCTTCACACATCATAAAAGTTATTTTTGGTGCATTCTTCCACATTAGTTGGTCTTACATATCACTAGAATATGAGCTACATACATTCCTACACCTTAGCAAAACCATTTGGTCAAAGTCGTCATAGTTGTCGTAGCTTGTGTTCTAGGTGTCGTAATGTGTTGTTTCAACTATCACACTTAGAAGAAAGTGTCGCCTTTCTCTCATTTCAAGGTGTGATTGTCATTGACAAGTAATATGTATTATTTTGGATTTTATTAATGATTTTATGTGTGTGATCTAAGTTTGATCCATGTACGAATGCATTTCCCTCTTTTACTCTGTCGATCCCACACTTAGCAATTTCATAGCCCTTCTTGGTCATTTATCCTAGTGCATGTTGTGAAGTATTTTTCCCTATTATTGAGTGCGTATCTCACCCTATCCATAGGCCTCATTGATGCAATCCCACTCCCAAATGTTGGTGCAATAAGTCCCTATCAAGGTTACCCCAACTCTGTTGCACATTATAATCCTCCCATGGGTGGTCACATGACCCTTCTTTCTCATACTGACTCACTTACATGACACTTATATAAATAACATCATGGAAATATTTCAACCATTTGTAGACGTAAAACATGCAATGAAAAGATCTTCCTATTCTCCTAGTGTAGTGAAAACCCTCCTAAGAAAAGTGGATTCATCGCTATGGCTTCCATCAACGAAAAACACACTCAAAATGGTCAAGCACCCAATGTAGGGTTAAAATTAATTAGCTTAGGATGAAAAGTGCATTAAAAAGAAATAGTGACTCCTTGTTGAAGAAAATTGTGCTCTCTCTCAAGCCTCCTCTTCCTTTGAGAGCATGCCGCACTCCCAAAGGTTGAAGCCTCACCCTTCCCACTTCCCCAATGTGCTTTGTGCCCAATCTTGGCTTAACCTCTTTCTCTAGAGGACATGGAAAAATGGGGAGGAACGAAGGAAGCTTCCTCTTGTCTTTCACCAATGAAATTGTTCCCTTCTTGAAGCTTCTTTTCCCTTTCAGTATATAACACAGTCCTGAAATCTGAAATTTTCAGTGTCCTCACTACTTATCTTGTTGAAGGTGTGTTGTATGTGGTTTAATGATCATGGTCTCTAAGTGACCTATTTCACGAGATAAAAAATGAACCTTTATTTTCTCGTGTGTCTCTATTAGGTTAGTAGTATTACTTCCTTCTAGAGGCTCACTTTTGTATCCCCTCTTGTGAAAGTCTCCTTTTACATATTTCAATTGGTGTTTCACAATGTCAACTTACTTTCCTTTTCAAGATTTATGTGTATAATATCTTATGTTATCTGTTGAAACCAAGACAAACCTTGGGGATCCTACTCCAAATGACATGGGGCCTAATCAGGACATCACATTAGGGAGAACCCTTGTATATTAGCAATATCCAACACTGTCAACATTTTGGCGCTAGAAGTAGGCCACATGACAAGTTGTTCCCATTGAGTCTGTTTTGAATCTCTTATCTTAAATGGATCTTTCCCAAATCATAATCCAAGGATGTTTTTCTAAAGATCTTGGTTTTATCATCCTTGTGGAAATCATTCATGACTTGTCTCAATTCAAGTTTGATGGCTAGAGTGAGCTAACTGTCCTCGAATACTCCTTTCAATTTATGTATTTGTGTCTCTCTGATGGAATTCATTATAAAGATGTCATGGCCAGGTTTTCCACGCTCACAATTGAAGGTTGAGTAAATAAATGGTCTCATACATTACCTGTTGCTTCTATCCACTCATTTGAACAACTTGATAAGGAGCTTCATGAAGCTTTTGACATGTATGATTATTAAGATGTATGTGATAGAATTGATATCCTTAGAATGGAACCTAATGGAACAACATAGGACTTTCTTAATTGTTTTTTTCACCTTTGTTGTGAATTTCCCAAAAGAGTAGTTGATTCAGATTTCATCATGGAAATTTTCAGAACCTGATTCTACAATCTTACAGATCATTTGAATTTGAACCCCTAGATGATTCTCTCTCCCCAACTTTGGCTAACAATGAGACACCTCAATCTTGCGAGGAGGAACCTATTATTCATTTTTTCCTTGTCCTACTCCTTTCACAATACCAATTTGGGTCCCCCCTCATGGTGATGTTAAAGTTGGGAGATTTGAAAACCAAACTTTTGATCTGTCCATTCAACTTCCATCCAATTCTTATGATTCACATCATACTGAGGAAAGATTGGAATGGTTCTGTAATTGCATGGAGCCCAAAGTGAAAGTTGATCCCTTGGGTTTCGAAGATTACATTAATGTACATAAGTCCAATCTTGAATATGATCCAAATGAAAACTTGATTGTATCTGGAGATACATTAAAACCTATACCACCTATGTTTCATCATTCCTTGCTTCATAATACTCTTTATTAACTTTCTTCAACTCATAATGATGTTCCACCTATTGTTTCAAGCAGTAATTGAGAATGAGGTAGTTGTATTTCACATGTGCAAAGTGTTGACGATATGTATTATCATTCATCCCTCTTTCAAAATGATAATCTTATTGTTCTAGCTGATTTCTGATCTTTTAATCTTGATAACCTATCAAATGACACTGAACCAAACATTCAAGTTGAAACTTTAGATAACCATCACCATGACATCTCTATTTCCAGTAACACAGTTGATGGTGAATATCCAAGCATAATGAGTGACATATTTTCTTCCTTGGAGGACTTGGATTTGCAAGGTATTGATTCTGAATCTATTCCTCACATTTTCCAGTCTCCATTTGTAAATTGGGATGCTCTTTTAATTTAAAATGACCCTTAATTTTCTTTAATGCATGAATATTTGGATGAAAAATCTGAAGTGGTAAGTTTTCAGGTGCTTTAGTCCTTGGAAGGTCTTGGTCAATATGAGTGTCATATTGGTATGTCTATCTTTGACCATTATATCGAGGACAATGAAGTTGATCCATTATTGTTTCAATTTCAATCTGACTTAAGTACAATCACTACTCTGCCTCTTGAGTCCTTAAATCTTTCATCATATTTAGAACACTATTCATTTACTTAGATATGTTTGAGAAGTTTGTCACACCAGTAGCCTCCCTAAATCCTTTCGATCTTTATCTGACTAATCATGGTTGCAATCAGGCACAAGATGGTGTGATACCTCAAAGAGAGGATGAAAAGTTTGTATTTATTATTTAGGATCTATTTAATTATAAATATTTCGTAAGTCAAGAGGAGGATGCTCCAACCTTGAATGATCAAGGTATTTTTCCAATTGATGTATCTAAATTTTTTATCCACTAAGAATTTGAAGTGTTTAACCCTAAATATGATCAAACCAATGGCATTAGCAATGTTTTCATTGATAAATAAAATAATAGTGGGTCATGTATGGTTATTGATTTTTCTAAGCCACCCAATTTTTATGATCCACCATCAGAAAGTTTTGAGACCTGTCAGGAAGTCGAGGCACTTGAACTTATGCAGATGGTTATGCTAGGTTCTCACAATCTTGTTGAGATATATAAAATAAGTTGGATCTATATTTTCACTCATATTTCTTTCGTTAATATCCATCCACTAGTTACAAGTTCATTCTTTAAGGACTCTTTCTATTTTCAAGTTGATCTTCATGATCTCCAAGATATAATTTATGATAAAATGAAATGTCCTTGTTAAGTTATCTAATTTTCATGTCAACCTTTTGATCTAGACTATAGGTTGGATAGAACATCTTTCATAGATCCTTACAGCTTCAAGGTCTATCATTTTGATGATCGAGATAAAGGTCATTTTAGGTTTAAGTATTTTTCTCTTTTAAATCTTCCAAATATGATGATTTTTTTCATCTCCTTTGTGCATATCATGAAGCTAATCATCTCCATGGCACATTGTCTCTTATGTAATAATTGCTATTGCTTCAATCGTTCACCTGACCAAAACCCTTGTGTTTGCACTAAGTTTGATTTGTCATATGTTTCTAATATTTTTTCAACCCAGTATCCTAATTGGTTTCTTGGACACACTATCAATAATTGTCTTGAATTCCGTAAGATTTCCTATTGTTGACATGACATATAATTGGATACAAAGTGAACCAATGGAGAATCAAGATCCTTTTATTAAATTCATTGACCTATCTGATCATAATACCAAATATTCTTGTTGTGATTCGAATGATTATTTGGAAATTCATGTTCCCATAAGTCTCAAGGTTTTCAAATTAGTTGTCTTGAATATGAAGACCCAATCATTGAATGGTTAGAACAATCTTACATGGCAAGATCTTATGGAAATAACAAGTTTCAATCCTTTTTAATGTTTGCAAGAACTGAGAATGCAGATGAAAGTGTATTTGGCACCATACTGCAAGGTTTGTATAATCGACATTTCAAAAAATAAGGTAAAGTTCGAAACAAGATCAAACCAGTTGGTAAGTCACCTCCTTTTGGTAATATGATAGTGCTTCAGCTTATTGCACAAATTTTCAAGTTCTTTTATTTTCTATTTCACATAGTTTTCTATTTCTTTTAATTCCTCGTATCTTTGTGGTTGTAGGTCGGGAACGAAAATGGCTACATTGGAAATATAATTACACTTAGCCCTAAAATTCTAGATAATTATGTTAGGAGTAGGCTTAGTTGCATTTAGTTTCCCTTACATTTCATCCACCCTGTATCTTGCTCTACATCAAGTCTATGGATTTGTTTGTTTTCTTATGGTACGTTGTTTTATATTACACCTCCATTTTCTTGGTTCTTTTTCTTTTATTTTGTTGTTTTGTCATGTAATTTTTTTTTCAATAAGACATTGCATTATAGATGCTCCTGTTTGGCTCAAAAGACAATGTTACAAAACTTGAAAAAGATAATTATGATGATAGGCAATGCTTGAATAACCAATTACCTTTTCTTTATCTTAGATTTACATATCTTTAAACTTAATGATGTTTGCATGGAAAATATGATCTACTTAAATGGAAAGCCTTTGATAGAACTGTAAAGCCCATATCTATCTTAGGATCCTCATTACTCAACTCCGTACCATAAGAAAATAATGTTTTTCTTGTTGATCCAATCTAGTAGAGAAAGGATAAGGGGAAAATATAAAGAGAGCAAACAAATATTAGACGTTATATAAATAATTGTCTGAAGGGGAAACATCCTCTTCTCTCAAAAAGTCAGGATACGTCTTTCGTTCATTCAAAATAATAAGTGTCGAAGTAGAATCAATTTAAATAAATAAATAAAGGATGAAAGAAGAGAAAGGCTTCTTGCATAGGGAGTGAAGCATGTGACTTCGTCATGTACTATTCAGGCCTACAGATAGTGAAGCAATAATTGTGCTTCTATATTGACTCCATTAAGGTACATTCCAGGCCTACTGGTAGCATAGAAACACCAAAGATGAAACTCATACTTTAAATATCTTGAACTCACAACACATATTACGCTTTCTTCGATAAAAACAATTATGATTTGGCAAGCCTTGGTATGTGTTTAACCGAGTAAGGGAATGAAGGGGATGATATATCTAACAAGTTTAAGTAGGGAAGATAAGGTAATAAACAAGATGAATCAATACTTCCTGAAAGAATGAGACATTGCACAGAGAAATAAACCTAAACAAAGAAGCTGGAGTTCGACTAGTGTGTCGCCAAGTGTTGTCACTGTGATCAACACGCTCCAAAATTTTGTTCACACTTGAATTTTGGAGCCTACTGAGGATATTAAGATCTATCATTCTATGGTTACCCCATGACCATTTTATGTTTTAAAAAATATTCAAGCCTTCTTCCTAGTTTCAAACTGTCAAGTCACTTGCACTCACATGCACAATCTTTAATGATTTCATTAGAACACTTCCTTTATGCAAGATTGAACATGCATAACATGTTTACCAAGATAGTTCCTATGCAATGTAAAACTTGTCAAAAATAAATGTGTGTTTTCATTTTGTATCCCCCCTCACTTTTTTGCATTTGTACTTCTATTTTGGTGAGTTTTCTCAACTGTCATATTTTGCACATTTTTTCTTGCACACGTGTCACTTTCATATTCATGACCATCATTTTGAATTTATTTTACTTTGATAAGTGGATTTTTCATGTTATATTTTCTCTAACATGTGTCAATTTCAAGGTTGTTCACATTTTGAAAATGTTATCTCATGTTTTCCTCATGTTGCACGTGTCACTGTTGTGATTTTCACCCTTGCATGTGTCACACCTTTACATATCAAGAAAGTTAGTTCTGGCACACTCTTATAAATTAGATGGTGTTAAATATAATTAGAATATGTGGTAGACACATTAATACAACTTTTCACACCGTTTTGTCACAATTGTCACAATTGTCGTAACTTGTGTTCTAAGTGTTATAATGTGTCGTTTCAACTGTCGCACTTAGAAGAAAGTGTTGCTTTGTTGTCATTTCGAGGTGCGATTTTAATTCATGAGTCCTGTGTATTATTTTATATTTTATTTATGGTTTTATGTGTGTGATCCAAGTTTGAGTTATGTCCAGATGCATTTCCATCTTTTACTTTGTCCATCCCACACTTAGCCATTTCAGAGCCCTTCTTGGTCCTCTATCGTAGTGTAAGTTGTGAAGCTTTTTTCCCTGTTATTGAGTGGAAATATCAACCTATCCATAGTTATAAATGATTCAATCACACTCCCAACTTTTTTTTCAATAATTTCCCCTCGAGATTATCCCAATTTTGTTTCATGTTACGATCCTCCCAGGGGTGGTCACTTGACCCTTCTTTCTCATACTAACTCACTTCACTGATTTTTGGTCACCTCTGCCTTGACTGAAACTTAGAGAATTACTAGATAACAACATGGACCTCTTTCACCCTTTTTTACATGCAAAAAAATGTAATGAAAAGATCCTCCTATCCTCCCAGTGTAGTGGAAACCCTCATGAGAAAAGTGGCTTCATCCCTATGGCCTCCATCAATGAAAAGCACACTCCAAGTGGTCAAGAAACCACTATAGGTGTTGGAATTATGATACAGATGTTGCCCTTGATGGAAAATCATGCAGATGAAAGATCATAGTAAAACATGTCAACAAAAAATAATTACATATCAGACTACAAAGAATCAAGAAAGAGAGGTATACGTAGGTTCGTTTTGACCAAGCTGCATATACACGCAGGTTCACTGAACACAAGCAGCGTATATGTACACATGCACTTTCACAGAAGGAAAAGTGTGTATATCTTGGAAAACTAAGTATTTGGTCCAAGGTATTAGTCCAAGTTATTTGGTTCGAGGTAATGACCCTAGGTATTTGGTCCAAGGTATTGGTCCTAGGTGGTTTTGGTCCATGGTATTGAGAAAGGCCTAAAACTATATAAGGAGGAGAAGATCATTAGGAAATGTATGCAACTATCGAATATCTGATGAAATGTGAGATCTAGTATGCAGGTTATTGGATTATGGTGTTATGCTTGATCTGAACCAAGGATGAACTTTAGCCGTTGATGATGGATAAAATCTAATGATGGATCGGGATCTTAAGGCTTGAAATGAATTATCATTATGTGGTTTGATCATGTATAGTCTAGATCTAAATACCGACACATGTTATTTTGTAAATGTTATGATTTGGGTATAACTGAAGTCTGGAATAGCTCTAGAATTATGAATTAATATTTACAGATGTGTACATTGGTTGGCTTTAATAAAAGCGTGTATACATGATGGTTCGACAGATGGAAGTAGCGTATACCTTATGAAATGTATTTGATGATTTAATTTCAGTTATGATGTTGTTGATGGATCCAGTCTGAAAATTTATAAAACGTGGTCCTTGGAGGAAGAAAGAAGGTCATAGCCTTCTGTAGGTCACTACCTACGTACTAGTAATCATATCAGCTAGTACAAGAGCTAGGGGTTTGTCGCTCCCTTCTAGTAGAAGCTGGAGAATGAGAGAATGTTGTAACCTTCTATAGGTAGAAGCCTGCGTACTGGTATTGGTCTGCACTAGTACAAGATTGTAAACAGATTTTCTTATTATTAAAAGAAGATAGAGATGACAACAAAAGGTGGTTTTCACCCGCATTGGGTTTCCACCTTATATCTTGGTGTTCATGTGTGTTGCTTATGTGTGATTCTTTATTCTGCTTTTACTGCACTGTCTAATAAATCTTTGATATACTGCTTAAAGTTAAATGCATGATAAATTGGCTAAATGAAAATTTCTCTGCATATGCGCTGGTTGGTTTAAGTACAGTCACGTGTACATGCTAGTTCACTTAGCTGAAGTAGCGTATATAAATCTGTTTTGGAAATAAAATTATTGATATGATAATATTGATTCAACCCCCTCTCAGTATTATTTCCAACAATTGGTATCAGAGTAGGTCCTTCAGAAGAAGCTTGATCACTTGAAGGGAGATCCATCAACATGAGCAATCAAGAAAGCGTGGGATCCATCAAACCACCAATCTTTCATGAAAGAAACTTTGTTTATTGGAAAATAAGAACCACAACCTATCTACAATCACTTGGAACTAATTTTTGGGAAATTGTGGAAGGAGGATATGTATTTCCATCAACAATTCCTATAGATATGGCAGGTGAAAAGAAATATGAAAACAATGCAAGGGTTGACAATAATTTATTGGGAAGTCTATCACAATCAGAGTTTATCAAAGTTATGCAGCTCAAATTAGCCAAAGAAATATGGGACAAAATCGTTTTGATCTACGAAGGAGACTCTTAAGTAAAATTTGCTAAACTTCAAACTCTCAGAATTCAGTATGAAACTCTTAAGATTCACAGTGATGAAAGTATAGCTAGTTACTTCTTACGTATAGATGAGGTTGTTAATTGTATGAAGAATCTAGGTTAAGATATAAAGGAAGTTACATTAGTTGAGAAAGTTTTGAGATCCTTGTCTGCTAAATTTGAATCAAAAGTGTCTGCCATAGAAGAAAAACAAGATCTGCAAACTATCACTATCATACAGCTTCACGAAATCTTAACTGCCTTTGAGATGAGAAAAGAAGGTTCATAAGATATGAGAGAAGTTGCATTTAAAGCTTCAACAAAAGGAAAGGAAGAACACAATGAATCAAGACATATTTCAGAAGAAGAAGATGAGGTAAACTTTGTCAAGAAGCTTCAACGGGGTTCCGGAAGATTTAGAGGTAAGCTACCCTTTAAATGCTTTTCTTGTGGCAGAGTTGGTCATTATCCTTCCAAATTTCCTCATAGAGATAAATATGAAAAAGGGAAGGAATATGAAAAATGGAATAGAAAAAAAGTTGTAAATGAAACGAGTTACTATACTCACAAAGATAGCGATGGTTTATCAAATAGTGATGAAGATGAAAACAATAATGATTCTAGACTTCTAATGGCTTATGACAATGATAATTTTTGGTATTTTTAGAAGAGGATGACCTTCATGAAGAAATATCTAAACTAAAAATCTATTTAGAAGAAAAGAAAATGATTATAGATACCTTGACATACCAACTTGCTGAAAAGGAAAAACATAATGAAAAACTAGAATGTGAAATTGCGGGTCTAAGAAAGGATCTTGAGAAAATGAAATCTCTCAATCTTAGATTTGTTAAAGGATCAAAAACTTTAAATGAAATTATCAAAGGCATAAAGCAGATCACCAGGTAAATCAGACTCAATTTGCTTCAAGGATGAACATAAGCCACAACCAACCTCAGGTAAATCATACTCAATTTGCTCCAAAGATGAATATCAATAGAAACTACAATCACCAGGTCAATAGATTCGATAGTCCCAGGAACTTTTTTAATGGGCAATGTTTCTCATGTCATAATTTTGGACACAAAGCTGCTCAATGTGTTGCTTACAAAACCATCATGACTAGAGAAGCATGAAATCGAAGGAATGTGACAGGGCTCAAGAAAAGTTCCTATAACAAATTTTCTCTTCTTGAAAATAAAATAGAATTCTCAAACTGTAACAACTTTGGCCATGAAGAATCTGAATGCAGGAGAAAATTTCGGCAAACATCTCAAAAGTAGAAAACTCCATTAAATCCCAAGATATGGAGAAGGAAAGAATAACAAACATAAAGATGTGGTATAGCATTGTATGAAGAAGGATAAGAAAATCAGTGGTACATCGACAGTGGATGCTCAAAACACATGATAGGTGACAAAGAAAAACTTCACTCATATAATGCCTTAGGAAAGGAAAATAATGACTCATTTGGTAATGACACTCCTGTTGTCAAAAAAGGTAAAGGATCTATTTTATTGAAAGAAAAGGTTAAAGCTGGAAATGTTATGTATGTAGGCGGTTTAAAGCATAACCTGTTGAGTGTCAGTCAAATGTGTGATCAAGGAAATGAAATCATGTTTCGATCAAATGGATGTGTTGTTTGTGAGCTTGATACAGGGGAGACCATGATCAAAGGTACAAGAACTCCAAACAAATTATACATACTCAAGGGAGGACAACAACAGTGTTATCTAAGGAAAAATTATGAAAACTAGCTGTGGCATAGAAGATTGGGACATCTAAGCTTTTCTCAAATAAGAAAAGCATGCATATACAAGGTTGTTCGTGATCTTGTAGATATCAACATCCTTGAAAATGCAACATGCAAACCATGTCAAATCGGTAAGCAAACCAGAGCTCACTTGATTGAAAAAGAAGGGTTAGCTAGTAAGCCTATTGAACTTGTCCATACTGATTTATGTGGACCATCAAGGAAAAAGTCACCTCATGGAGAAGAATACTTTCTTTTTTTCATTGATGGTTTTCCAGAATGTGTTGGATAGTTTTGCTAAAGCATAAAGACAAAGCATTTGAAAAGTTCCAAGCATTCAGAGCTTTGGTTGAAAATGAATCAGATCGAAAAATCAAATGCCTTAGATCTGATCGAGGAGGGGAATTTACCTCGGATAAATTCTTTGAATTTTGTGAACAACATGGAATAAAAAGTCAATACTCCACTGCAAGGACTCCTCACCAAAATGGAGTGGTAGAAAGAACGAACATAACTGTTCAACAAATGGCTCGAGCTATTCTAGATGAATCTCGAACTCCTGCAACCTTTTGGGGTGAAGCTGGATTTGCCACTGCAACTATTCTCAACCAAGAAAATGTTTGGGCAAATAATACTCAAACTCCACTTGAACTTTGGTATGGTAAGACTCCTACTGTAAAATACTTTAAAGTTTTTGGAAGCATATGTTATATCAAAAGGACTGATGAAAAAATTGGTAAGTTTGAGCCCAGAGCAGATGAAGGTATTCTGCTTGGTTACTCTTCCGAAAGTAGAGGATATAAATGTTACAATAAAAGACTTAGGAAAATTATTGAAATTATTGATGTTGTAGTTGATGAAGCATGCAAAAATAAAAAACAGACAAAAACAAAAGATTATGACAATGAAGAAGATGGGGAGTATTTTCCCACATCAAATCACAATGATATTGAAGAAGAAATCAATGAAGAACTGGAAGAAGAGATAACGATAGGAGAAAAGACACCATCCAGGTATGTTCAGAAAAATCATCCAGAAACTCAAATTTTAGGGGAAAAAGAGGCAGGTGTACACTCAAGAAGAAATATTACGAAAAGCTCAAGCTATCTAGCATTAATATCCTCCACCAAACCTCAAAATGTAAATGAAGCATGCAAAGATGAATGTTGGGTCAAGGCCATGAATGAAGAACTTGAGAAAATTGAAAAGAATAAAACTTGGGAGTTAGTTCGTAGACCTCATGATAAAAATATTATAGGAACTAAATGGATATTGAAAAACAAGTTGAATGAAAATGGAGAAGTGATTAGAAACAAAGCCAGAATTGATTGTAAAGGGTATGCTCAACAAGAAAGTATAGATTCTGAAGAAAATTTTTCACCTATTGCTAGAATTGAAGCCATAAGGATGTTTCTTGCTCTTTCTAGCTTTTAGAAATTCAAAGTTACCAAGTGGATGTAAAATTTGCTTTCCTTAATCGAGATTTAGAAGAAGAAGTTTATATTTAACAACCAGAAGGATTCATTCTTGGAAATGATGCAAGACATGTATGCAGACTTAGAAAGTCTCTCTATGGTCTGAAACAGGCTCCAAGGGCATGGTATTACCGAGTTGGCAAATATCTACACCAACAGGGTTTCTCAAAAGGGCTAGCAGATAACAATCTATATACAAAGATTGACACCGATAAATTGCTAATTATTGTTGTTTATGTTGAAGATATCACTTTTGGTAGTAATAAAGAATCCATGAGTCAGAATTTTGCTTCAATAATGCAACAAGAATTTGAAATGTCCTTGCTTGGTGAACTTACCTATTTTCTTGGTCTATAACTTCAAGAAAATAAAGATGGTATTTTTCTATCACAAACTGAATATCCCAAACAGATATTCAAAAGGTATCGCATGGAAGATTCTAAACCTTCATGTTCCCCAATGGTAACAGGATGCAGTCTCATCTCAAATGATGAATCAACAACAGTATATCAACTGACTTATAGATTCATGATTGGCAGTCTACTTTATCTAACAGGTACCCGACCTAACATCATCCATGCAGTAGGAATAGTTGGAAGATTCCAAGAAAATCCAAAGGAATCACATCTTGAGGCAGTCAAAAGAATTTTCAAATATCTTCAAGGAACATAGAACTTTGGTTTATGGTATCCTAGAGATAAAAAAATCACTCTTCATGCATATACAGATGTAGATTGGGCAGGAAGTGTTGATGACAGAAAAAGCACTCGTGGTGGTGCATTCTACATGGGTTCTAGGTTATTATCTTGGTTCAGCAAGAGGCAAAGTTCAATTGTGTTATCTACAACAGAAGTAGAATATGTGGCTACTACATCTTACTGCACACAACTACTTTGGATGATGCAAACCTTGCAAGACATTTAGATCACAAGTACTCCACCCATCACCATTCTGTGTGATACTACAAGTGCCATCAATATTTCAAGGATCCAGTGATGCACTCCAAGACCAAGCACATAGCCATCAAATACCACTTTCTACGTGAACAAGTTCTTAAACAAAAGGTCAAATTGGAGTATGTTCCCTCCAAAGAATAGGTTTCTTATATATTCACTAAACCACTGCCCAAAGGGACATTTGAATATCTCAGACAAAATCTGGGAGTAGTTGCTGCATCATCCTATTGTTAAATCCAATTTTCCAGAGAAAGGTTATTATACACAAGTTTCATAAAGTATAGTCAAGTACACACACATGTTTCTATGGGTAAAGGACCATATATGTGTTTCAGACAAGAAAAACATTGGGGCAGGCTCTGATATGGGTGCTCTAACGGATATTGATGATCAATGTCTATATGCTCTATTCATAATTTTATATGACTGACAAATATGCCTTGATCATGCACAGGTAGCGCAAGTTCAAGGGGAGCATTAGCCTTCACATACATTCAACATTGTTGGCATTATGGTTGCTGAGTCCAGCTATGATTTAGATATTTATACCATTTGTTGCTCAAGTCATGTAAAAGTCTAGGGTGTGATATGTCTTGAGTGACTCCTCTTGGAAAAATGATGTAATTTGTATCCCCACTTTACATAGGATGGATGATGTAATATTTCATGTTTCTATCATGTATAAACAATTGGTATATCACTACTTGGTTGGGTGGATGAGTCAAATTTGGTATATCCCCACTTGGTTGGGAGATGGACGTATGTATGAGCCATTGGTGATAGGAAGGTCATCCTCACATAGTTGAGTTATAGAGTCATGTTATTCTTTTAAAAATATTTTCTTTGCAGACTCTGCATGTGCTCAGGAATAACATGGATGGTTTCAGTGCATCTTAACATGTAGAAAAGGGGAGCTCAATCGAAGAATTCATCATGTACTCATGGGGAGCATGGCCAACATAATGTATGTCAAAGGGATAAATTATCTTGATCCACCCTTTGCCCTTTATGTCAAAGGGGTAGAGTGATTACGTGTTGTTGTTTCCATCAAGTCTAAAGGGGGAGATTGTTGGCATTATGATACAAGTGTTTTCCTTGATGGCAACTCACTCAAATGAAAGATCATAGTACAACATGTCAACAACAAAGAATTACAGATCAGACTACAAAGAATGAAGAAAGAAAGGTATACACAGGTTCACTTTGACCAAGCTATGTATACATGCAAGTTCATTAAACACAAGCAGCATATATGTACACACGCAATTTCACAGAAGGAAAAGCGCGTATATATTGGAAAACTAAGTATTTGGTCCATGGTATTGGTCCAAGGTATTTGGTCCGAGGTAATGACCCTAGGTATTTGGTCCAAGGTATTGCTCCTAAGTGGTTTTGGTCCATGGTATTGAGAAAGGCCTAAAACTATATAAAGAGGAGAATATCATTAGGCCATGTGTGCAAGTATCGAATATCTGATGATGTGTGAGATCTAGTATGGAGGTTATTGGCTTATGGTGTTATGCTTGATCTGAACCAAGGATGAACTTTAGTGGTTGATGAGGGATAAGATCTAATGATGGATCAGGATCTTAAGGCTTCAAATGAATTATCATTATGTGGTTTGATCATGTATAGTCTAGATATGAATACTAACGCATGTGTTATTCTGTAAATGTTATGATGTGGGTATAACTGAAGTTTGGAATAGCTGCAGAATTATGAATTAATATTTACAGATGTGTACATTGGTTGGCTTTGATGAAAGCACGTATACACGCTGGTTCGACACATGGAAGTAGCGTATACCTTATGAAATGTATTTGATGATTGAACTGCAGTTATGATGTTGTTGATGGATCCAGTCTGAAAATTTATGAAACGTGGTCCTTGGAGGAAGAAATAAGGTTGTAGCCTTCTGTAGGTTGTCGCCTACGTACTAGTAATCATATTGGCTAGTACAAGAGCTAGGGTGTTGTAGCTCCCTACCAGTAGAAGCTGGAGAATGAGAGAAGGTTGTAACCTTCTGCAGGTATAGTCTTGCATACTATTATGAGTCTGCACGAGTAGAAGACTGTAAATAGATTTTCTTATTATTAAAAGAAGATAGAGATGACAGTAGCAGATGGTTTTCACCCACATTGCGTTTCCACCTTGGTGTTCATGTGTGTTGCTTATGTGTGATGCTTTATTCTGCTTTTACTGCACTATATAATAAATCTCTGATATACTGGTTAAATTTCAATGCATGATAAATTAGCTAAATCAAAAGTTCTCTGCATATACGATGGTTGCTTTAAGTATAGTCGCGTGTACACGCTAGTTCACCTAGCTGAAGTAACGTATATAAATCTATTTGGGAAATAAAATTATTGATCTGATAATACTGATTCACCCCCCTCTCAATATTATTTCCAACAATAGGGTCAAAATACATTATTTTAGGATGGAAATATCATTAAGAATCAATAGTTACCCCTTTTAAAAGAAAATTTCACTCTCTCTCAAGCCTCCTCTTCCTTTGAGTTTATGGCACACTCCCGACGGCTGAAGCCTTACCCTTCCCCCTTCACCAATATGCTCTACA
This sequence comes from Pinus taeda, assembly GCA_000404065.3. Classification (NCBI taxonomy): domain Eukaryota; kingdom Viridiplantae; phylum Streptophyta; class Pinopsida; order Pinales; family Pinaceae; genus Pinus; species Pinus taeda. The sequence goes on along the minus strand of APFE031203793.1, from coordinate 286,568 downwards.
CCCAAGCTTGGCTTAATGAATTTCTCTAAAGAGAATGGAAAATTAGGGAAGGTTGATGGAAACTACCTCTTGTATTTGACCAATCAAACTATGCCCTCCTTGAAGCTTCCTTTCCCTTTGAGCACATAGCGCAATCCTCAAGGATGAACATTTCAACTTCCCTGCTTCCCAATGCACTCATGCACTTAATATTTCCTAGCCTTTCCCTCTATAGTGAATGATGTAGTAGGGAAGGCTAAAGTAAGCTTACTCTTGTCTTTGTCCAGTCAAAATATGCCCTCGTGAAACTCTCCTCCTCCTTTGAGCGCATAATGCAGTCCTGAAGGATGAACCTGTCACCTTCCCTCACTCCCAATGTGTTCATGTGCACTAAGAATTCATTTAACCCTTGCTTTGAGTTCATGGCATAGTAGGGAAGGCTGAAGGATGCCTCTCCTCACCTTTTATTACTCAATCTGCTCTTTTAGGGTTTTCTTTCTTTTCTTTGGAGTGCATGGCACAACCATGAAGCATGAAGCTTTCCACCTTGTCCCTTCGGCTTCCCTCACCACAATGGACCAATGAGAGCTCTTTCTCATAGTGCATGGCATAGTAGAAATGAATAGCGGATCCCTCCAATGCCACTGATGAGTTTGAATGTGCCTTCTTGATTAAGCTTGCTTCCTTCAACCCCCTCACATGCCTATCATGAACAGATCATTCTATGAGCTAAGTAATGATAGGATAGATGTTTTAATATTGATCTTTCCTTGTCATGAATGATTTTCGTTGGAAAGAGTACCTTCCAAGCATGAAAAGGTGATACTAAAGATAAGTTAGCAAGGAGAATGCATGAAGAAACACTTGCATAGGAAGCACTAAGAGAGCTATCATGAGGACATGAAATAGATCATGGACAAAGACAAAAATAATACATTATATGATGAATAAGAGGATTCAGATACTGATCAAAGACCCTTTGGAGGGTGACAATGAGAAAACAAGTGGATCTTTCATGAATATAGAGCATCTATAAGATCTATCATCAAGAATGCGAGATGAAGAAACAAGGAAGACAACTTGGCATTTCCACCACATCATGAAGTTCATGCCATCATTGTCAAGTTGTAATTTTTACCAGTGTCATCATAATAGTCAAAATTCTTCCATGTTTCATGCCACATCATCATGTGGAATGTAATGATGTATTTTCAAGAAAAGGACAAAATGTAATATGTGGAAGTCCAAGAGTCATATGTGGAATATGAAAAGTCACTTAATCATATATATACAAAATGTCTTTAAGAGAAGTCCAAACATCATTAGAAGTTAAAGAGTTGTTTAGAAGTCCAAATAACACATTAGAAGTTAGAGAGTCATGAGGATAATTCAAAATTCATGGGGATATGAACTTGGTCATTCCCATTATTATAAAAGAGACCCCATAATTCAAGAAAATGGATTTTGGAGCTTTAAGCTTTGAAGATCTAGTCTTGGCTTCTCTACTTGGCATAAGAGAGAAAAATATTATTTGGAGAAGCAAGAAGTGACTTAATGTTCCACTATTGGAACTAGTGTCTCATCATTATAACTGTGTACTTGTATCTTCAACCTTATAATTGAAGCTTGACGAACCAACACATTTTCATGCATTGATTGTGAATATCTTGGGACTATTATTTGCATGTTTGCTATATATGTTTTCTTCACATGTACTAAGGAAATTGAACTATTTCAGTGGCCTCAGTAATTATCTTATTGAAGGGTGTTGTATGCGGTTTAATGATCATTGTTTCTAAGTGAACTATTTCACTAGATAACTAATAGAAATTTCTTTGCTCATGTGTTTCTCTTAGGTTAGTACAATTAATTCCTTCCAGAGGACCACTTTTGTCTCTCCCTCATGAAAGTATCCTGTTACACATTGCAATCAATGTTTCACAATGTCAACTTACTTTCTTATTCGAGGTTTATGTATATAATCTCCTATGTTATCCTTTGAAACCAAGACAAACCTTTGTGTTATGGTGGTCTCAACAATAATCTAGATGGGGATCCTGCTCCAAATGATGTGAGGTCTAATTGGGAATTCACTTTGCGGAGACCCCTTTTATGTTGGCGGTATCAAGTACCATCAACATAATGTCTTATTGCCTCATTCTAATTTGGTGATATCCATAATCAATATCCAACTTAGTAAAGATAATTTATCCATATAATTCAAAAATGATAGGAATATGAACCTTATCTTTGACTGTTATTTTGTTGAGTTGTCTATAGTCTATGCACATACACCATGAACCATAATTTTTGGTAACCATCACCACTAGTGAAGATAAAGCACTTTGGCTGGCATAAATTATTCCCTCCTTTAACATTTCTTGAACCATACACTTAATATCGATATTTTATGCATGTGGATATATACAAGGCCTAATGTTAGGTGGTACACTTTCAGGATAAAAATGAATATCATGTTGAAGATATTGGATAGGTGGAAGACCCTTAGGAATTTTTACAAATACCTTAGCATGATTGTTGATAAATTTTTGAAGATCTATTGGAGTAGAGGATATATATGTTTGGACATTTAATGAACACAACCGTGAAAATCCACCTCAGTGTCCCTTTTTTAGAAAAATTTTCATGCTTTTGGAGCTTAACACTTTATTAGGTTTCCCTTGGATACCTCCAAATTAATTTCCTTTCCTTCTGAAAAAAATCTTATGAAAAAATATTGTAAATTAATGGCAACTATTTCCAATGAACGTAACCATTAGAACCCTAATACAACATATGAACCACCCATTCAGATGGAAATCATGTAACTAAGCAATAAAAACACCCCCACATTCAACTTAATATTATTTCACTTCCCTCCACAATTTATCTTACCTCCATCTATAATTATCACTTGAAATTATGGTATTGGATATACAAAGCAATTAAGAGCTTTTCCCAATATGTACTTGATGAAGTTATGGGTACTACTTGAATCAATAAATATTGTTACCATTTTCCTTTTGATATATCCTTCTATATTGAGGGTTTGTGGTGTACTAATTCTAGCCAAAAAATGACGAGAGATTGTTGGAATAGTTTTTGTTAGCTCTAGATCTTGTGAAGTTTCCACTTCTTGATCTTCTTCATCTTCACAGTTTATGTAGAATAATTTCCTCTCACTACATTTATTCCCTTTTCTATAATTTCTACCATATTTGAAACATAGTCCATTTTCTCTTCTTTCATCCATTTTTTGAGGAGTCAACCTTTTCAATCTAGGAAAGGGAGCCTGGTTTTCTCGATAGCAATTAGTAACCAATTTTCTAGTGGCCATATTTCTAATTTCAATTTTTCTTACCATAATTAAATCATGCTCTAGAGATTTAGGATCATAAGTATGCACCTCATGTTGGACTCTTTTCTTTAAAGTACCAATAATTAGGCCTAACAAGTTATCCTCATAAATGTTCTTCACTATTAGACTCAAGCTTTGGAATTGTTGAATGTGCTCTGTAACATGACCTTTTTTTTTTTTCGGAATATTTACCAGATGACTAAGGAATGTGTTGCTCTTAATATATCAATGATAATGCGCTATGAATTCCTCTATAAAAGTGGACCAAGATAAAATAGAATCCTTTTTATTTCACAAATCCATTGATACCATACATGTTGGTCTTGTTATAAAAATACTGATGTAATATTTAATTTTTATAAGGATTCCACTTGGTGTAGATCAAAGTATTTCTCCATCGTAAATATCCATGCTATAGAATCATTACCATCAAATTTTCCTAACATCAATATTCGAAATGTAGTTGTTCCTTGGTGTTTACTTGAATCCCTAATGATGTGAATCTTGGATTGAAAATTCATGAGTGTGGTTATGTGATTCAAAATTTGTGCTAACCATTTTTGATAACATAATAACCATATGAGATTGATTCTAAAAAACATTCTTTGCCTTATTTTGATGGTTTCCTTGGATCTCCACATCCCTTTTAGAAAGCCTTTCCAAGATAGAAATCATACATTTTCGTATTTATTCCTTACTTTCATTCATCTTCATTTATATTCCTTCCCTATTTTCATTAATATTCTTTTCCATTTATATTTTAATCTTTTCTTGAGAACTTGAGAAATCCCCCTTTTCGAACATACTATCATTTGTTTCATCAATTTTCTTCTCTAATTGGCATAACATAAATTATACATCTTCACTTTCATCATGATTCAAGGATGAGCCTTTAGTAGATTTAATTGGTGTAGGAGGTTTCTTTGGAGGCATTTTGGAAAATAACAATAACCATCCTTTTTATTAGAACCCAAAAATAGACAGGATGTTTTAATGAATAGTTAGGTCAATAGTAAGTTACATACCTTAATATGGAGAATGTCAGAATAGATAAAGCTTCATTGATATATCTACAAGATTTGACTCCATTTGGATCTAATTTTTTTTATGATACTCTAACATGTATTTTTTTCAAATTCACATGTGTGAACTGAATCTGAGCACCAACTTAAAGTTATAGTAACTTTCCCAAAACTTGTTGATTGTTTTGGCCTTTTCCCACGAGAAAAATTGTATAGCATTACACAAGTCCAATTATTGAAATATAATTATGGCACCTATACTTGAGGTACTTCTATATGACTCCTAAAATTCCTGAAGATTTCATACTCTAAAAATTTCCAAGCAAGATGATAGAGCCAAAATACCAAGATGGCCGGTTTAAAATTTATTTTGTGACTATTCACAAACCCTAAATTCCATAGGGTATAAATCCAAAAGTATAGTGAAACAAATTCTAGAAAATGGAACTAGATATTTCTCTACATTTCTCCTCAATATTTTCCAAGTTTCAATTTATGAAATCTTATAGAAAAAAAGGTTATAGCAAAAATGCCAAGTTGACCATTTATTGACTAAATTTTGGAGCGTATAAAAACTCTAACTTACTTGGATAATATATCCTAAAATATAGTAAACAAAGGATCAGAAGTTCACATTGATTTCCCCTCAATGTGATATAAATTTTGCAATCTGTCAAAGCTTTACAGAAAAGAAGAAGAAGAAGTTGTGGTGAAAATTCCGAACTAACTTGTTTGAGACAAAATTTAGGAGCATTCAAAAATTCTAACTTCCTTGAATCATATGTCTAAAAATATAGCGAACTAAGATTTGAAACCTAAATTTGAGATTCCCTATGATGTATTCTCAATGTTCTCCAAGTCTCACCATTTGAATCCTCCTATAAGAAATATATATTGGAAATGCCATGATGCCTTGTTGGGAGCAACAAAACCCCAAGATCAATAGCTCTAATACCAAATGTTATGATCCTTGTTCCCTAAAATATATAAGTAATAAATAATTTCAGTCTAATTCAAAGGGGAAACCTCCTCACACAATAAATACAATGAACAAGACAATATTTTATGATCCTAAAAATAGGTCTCCTTATTATATATATAAGAAACAAAAGATATAAATGTAATAAAATGGGACCATCAGGGGTTCTAGCCTACAAAAAAATGTAAGAATATAAATGTAATTACTCAATATTTAGGGCTTAATAAGGGTTTTTTAGGTTAAAATGGGGCTTATATAGGGCTTAACAAAAGATAACATGATGACATGTTTAAAGCAGCAAAAGTGTAGGTTCATGTGTTCTCATACCAAATATTATGAACCTTGTATCTTAAAAATGATAAGGAACAAATAATTATAGTCCATTTCAAGGGGGAAACCTCAGTTTATAATGAGTGGAATGTATAAGAAAGGATTTGATAATTAGACAAATGGTACAATTATAATAAAATGTGACCATGAAAGGTTCTATCCTACATAACAATATACATATATAATTGTAGTCATCAATATATAGGGCTTAGTAATCGGTTTTAGGATCAACATGTGGCTTATATAGGGCTTCACAAATTATATTTCAAATTAAATTGTCACATATTAATTTTTTTTTTAAACTATTGATTCATTAACCTTATGATATTGGTAAAATTAAGTACAATATATTATTTATTAAAGAAGATACTCATAAAGGACTATTTGAAATTATTGAAAGTTGAAACTACTTAATGTAATATTTAAAATATTCATATTTGAAATTGCTTATAACAATTATTAATAATAAAATATTTTTCCCCTAGATGGAGTATAATGGAGGCTCTTGCATGTGGTAAAGACATGTAGTTTCCTTGTGCCTTCATTTAATTCTAGCTAACTGTCCCCTACCCTTCATCATTATAAGAATTGATGTGAGAAATAATAATGGTTTATACAAAGTTATTGTGAAATGATGGTGCAACCATGGATTCTTAGTTTTCTCCTACCTTAGTTATATCTAGTTATGGTTGGTGATGACATCGATCAAAAGGGTGATGGAGAGTATGAATCTTGTTATGGTTGGTGGAGGGTGTCTGGGGTCTTATGAGCCATCCTCACATTTCATGTCAAAATTAGGTGACTCTCCAAATTTCGTTTATGCTTCTTGATCCCTATTTATTTAGCTTCCTAGTTTGGTTGGCTTGTGGGTGGTGGGTTGCTTTCTCTATCTTTTTGCAATCTATTATATCCAAACTCCTTGATGTATCTACTCCTTTCCTTGTACATGCCACTGTTGTTAGTTTATCACTTTGTTTGGTTTCTTCACCTCAAGACCCCTCCCACTTCATTTAGTAGTACTCTATCTCATGGATATGTCCTTGTTATCATAGCATGTCCTTACACCCTTTAGTCTAGAAAAATGGGTACTCCTCACAACCTTAAAGGGAATGGGCTCTCCCATGATGGTGATGTTCAAAATTCATAGGGCTAAGTGCTTGTGAGAGATATCCTTAGAGCTAGGCATACGTACCTACATTCTTCTTCCCATGATGCCTAGGTAGCTATTAGTGAGCTAGTTAATTATATTAAGCAAATTAACCACCAAAACTTTGCTACTTAGATTGTAACTACATTCAATGGTGCAGGACACATGGTCCTCTTAATCCTAGGATACAATGTTTTTCCATGTTATGGAGTTTTACTGGATAGCTAAGATGGTTGATGCTACTATGGAAATGAAAATTAGCTCGATCCTATTTTTTTCCCTAAGTATGTTTATCATCTTAGGATGATTGAGACTAAATTCATAGTTATTTGCAAGTTAGTTATTAATTTGAGCTTCAAAATTTCTGGCACTAGTGTTGATAGAGATGAAGATGGTGTTGATAGAGATGAAGAGGTCGAGTTTGTGATTTTTGATACCTCAGAGGGAACTTGATTGAGTCCCATCATGAATGAGAATGAGAAGGATGTGCAATAGCTTCCTAGCTCACCCGAGCTCTCATTGTGACTCTACTTTACATATGATTAGTTTATGTTTTTATCAATATGCACATGTTATATATATATATATATGAATGGTCATAGCCTTGTGTTGGCCTTGATAGCATGTTTTTTAATCTTCATGTGTCTTCTTTAACTTTTGAACCTTTGCATGATCTCGGGGCTGGGACCTAATTCCCATTACGAAAAGCTTTAGCGTGATTGAATTATATTTTTATTTTCTTAATATAATTTTATCATTTAAAAAATAATATTAATAAAATATTTTATTAAAATAATTAATTAATAAATTATTTGAATTACAATTTTATAATCTTTTATTAAAACATAAAATATTCAATACTTTAAATAAGAGAACATTAAAAGATATAATAAAGTAGATAATACCATTAAAATCATTTATCAATTGGGGTTATTTTGGGCAGACCAGTGGAATGGCTATTATTTTCCCCACCTAGATTCAAATCCCCACTAGTGAAATGATGAGATATAATTCCTTGGTAAATATTGTTGTAATGGTTTTGTGCTTATGAATAATGTTGTATTCACTTCAAGTCCTGTGAACTCTTAAGTGAGTATAACTGTGGACTAGCCTAATACCAACAGACTAGCCTAGTACCAACAACCTCACTCTAGCCCTTGGGCTGAGAGGGAAAATAATTTCTTTCATCGAGAACAAAAACATGAAAACTATTAAATTCAACTAAAATTCAATTGGACTAAACTAAAAAAATCATAGGACTTTAACCATTCTTTAAAAAAAATACAATTATTTGTTGAAATAATTGTAATCAATTAACATAAAATAAATAAGAATGATAACTGCATTGCAGCATAGTCCCTGCCTCTTTTGAAAGTTATCGGTTCACTAGTGCATTAAGGTAGTGTGGGATCAAAAATTTGTCCTTATGAAAATGACTTCTTTTTTCACTTTTATAGTAAATGCTATTAATCACTTGAAATATTTTCTAGTTATGCATCAATTTTTCAAAATGAGAGATTGGTTGAGTTTATGTCACATTTCTCCAAAATGTTTCTAGTGAATAGGGAAGTGTGTGGAGGGGTAATGTGTGTGGAAGTGGTAGAATATAGGTTATCTCATGAATACTACTCTTTCACATATACTTTCAATATTATAGAATGAGTACTAGCAGGATTAATAATTCAAATCTCTAACCATTCAAATTTATGTGTCAAATGAAATGAAAATTAATGTTTTGCAGTTTGTGCCAGATGGAAGTGTGTGCAAGAAGTGTCTAGTTGGGAGAATGTGTAAACATGTGCGGAAGTTGAAGTATAATGGTTCTCCCATAGATATCACTCTTCCACACATGAATCAAGTTATGAAACTAATTTTAAAATGTGAAAATTTAATATTAGTTCTAAAGTTCTAGATTAGTTTTAAAATGCCAATTTTTAGCATAGCATGGAACAATAAAAAATTAAATTATGATCTATTAAAACATAAATTATACTATAGCATAGTAGTTCTTTTTGACATGAAAGTCTCATTTAAATTCTTGTGAAACATGTCATTCAATGTAAGTTGAAATGAATTTTTGTATATGTGGACAGTTTGACGTGCAAAAATAAACATAACACATGGATGGAGAGGATGGAGTTCCAAACCGAATTTTTAAATTGTAAAAAATTGTTAAACAATGATTAATATTATGCCATAGAATCATTGTAATGAAAATAGGTGGTGTAGAAAAAATTGATAGCAGTGAGTACTAGAACATGTGAAAAAAGACAAATGCCAAAAAACAATCATTTGAGGTAGAGCGTATGGGAAATAAGCAATATGTAGAGTATAAATGTATCGAACACATATATGAAGAATGAAATGCCTACATATGTGTGGAAGTGGGGTTTTTTGCATAAGAAAGATCAAAATAAACATGTAAATATTGGACACAAATCTATTCAAAGTAAAACATTAGCTAGTAATGAAGCAAGTTATAAAAGTGGATGATATTAAGCTATCGAACGATGTCCTAATTATACATTGATTTACCAAATAAATGTTAAAAAGACTTACATTTACTGGCATGGGAGCTTTAGTTAATTGTAGGATTAATCCTTAATTAATCTTTTAATATGCACTAGACTACGGTGCAGTAAGTTGATTGAGGTTATGTGACATTTCACCAAAACATTCCCATAGAACAAGAAAATATGTGTCAAATAACGTGAAAGTTGATGTTTTGTAGTGTGCATAAGAATAATTGTGCGAAGGGGAATCTATGTGGAGGTGTGGATGTGGGGGAATAATTTTTCTCCTACATATACACCTTTACCACACATCATTCAAATCTTATACAATGACTATGAGTTGCGAAACCCTCTAGACCTTCGTGATTTGTTTAGAACCAGTGAACATTACACAATTCGTCGGAGTAAATGTTATTAAGTACTCGAAAAATGTCCTAACTATGTGTCGATTCACCGAATAAATGCCAAAAAGATTTTCTTACCGCTAGGATAGATTTTTTTAATCATAGGATTAAGGCTTGATTAATTTTTTAATATGCAGTGATGTACGACACGAGAGGTTGGTTGAGTTATGTGATAATTTTCCAAAAAGTTGTCGCGGAACATGAAAATATGAGTGTCAAATAACATGAAAATTAATCCTTTGCAGTGTAGAAGAAACTTGCAGAGGGGGAATGTGTGCTGAGGTGCAAAAGTGGTGGTATAAAGGCTCTCCTTCACATATGAATCTTTTACAGATCCTTTATTCTACACACTAAAATTTTAAAAGCTTTCCATATTATAGAGTGAAGTTACAAAATTAGTTTCAAAATTATGAATTTAGTTAATTGTACAATTAAGCCTTAATTAATCTTTTAATATATATTCTAGTCCCCAATGTGAGAAGTTGATTGAGCTTATGTGACATTTTTCCAAAACGTTTCAGCGAAATGGGAAAATATGTGTGTCAAATACCATGAAAATCAACATTATATTGTGTGTATAAGAAGTGTGTGGAGGGAGAAACTGTGAAGAGGTGTGGATGTCGGGGAATAAAGCTACTCCTGCACATACTCTTATTCCACACATCCTTTCAATCTTCTATGATAGATATTAGTTGTGGAGCCCTTTGCGCCTTCTTGATTTCCTTAGAACCAATAAAAAATACACAATGCTTCAGAGTAAACACTATTAAACCTTGAGATGATGTCATATTTACGCATCTATTTTCAAAATAAATGCCAAAAAAACTTATATTTATTGACATACGAGCTTTTTTTAAATCATAGGAATAAGAATTAATTAATTTGTTGGTGTGTGGTGATCTATGTCCGGAGAGGTTGGTTGAGTTTATGTGGTATTTATCCAAAATGTTGTTGTGTAAAATGAAATATATGTATGTCAATAAACGTGAAAAATAACCTTTTGTAGTGTGCAAAAGAATTGTGTAGAGGTGTAAAAGTGGGGGGATAAAGGTTCTCTTACACGTACACCTTTTCTTAACATCCTTTATTCTTTATGCTAAAAATTTAAAATTTTTCCATCCTATAGAGTCAAGTTACAAATTTAGTTTTAAAATTGAATTTAAATTTTGTTTCGAAGTTATGAAATTAGTTGTAAAATGCTAGTTTTTAGCCTAACATAAAGCAATACAAAATTAAAGTGCTCATATAAATCTTGGTTAAAATTGATGTTTTACATTATGCAGAAGAAATGTGCTAAAAAGGAATTAATGGAGATATGTAGAATGTGCTCCTTTGTTTTACATACTAAAAATTTAAAAGTTGTCTACCCTATAGAGTTAAGTTATGAAATCAGTTCTATAATGCAAATCTAAAATTAGTTTTACAATTATGATATAAGTTTTGAAATATTAGTTTTTGGTATCCTATTTTCCCCAATTTATCATACCCTAGAATCACCCATTTCTTGAGTTTTCCACTTGGTGTTCCAAAAGATATCTTCCAAGTAAATGAGAAATATTGTTAAAGACTAGAAATTTTATCCAGTAAGTGGAAGAGAAATGGACATTGGTTCAAATAGAAATTAATTCATTCAATAATAGATTTTATATTTTAAGAGGAATGGATGCGCCTTCCTATTTAGACTCAAATGGAAATTAATAGCTTTGGATGCATATAAATAAATGTTAAGGAAAATATATAGAATGTTAAGGTGAACCAATTAAGGAAAATTATCAAAATTATATTGATATGGATTCAATTTATATGAAACTGATATCATATAACTATCCAACTAGGTTAAACTATGATATAATTGCTAATATAATACCATGAATTGCTTAATTACTTCAGCAAAATCTAGGAAAAGGGTGCGCATGCAACCTTGAAATTGGGTCACAGGGATAATTAATCAACCACCCTTATTTCACCCATGATATATATTTGTAAACCGAAATTTTCATTCCCCAAACTTCAAAAAGAAAAAACCGCTAATTAATTGATTAATGTGTAGTGTCGTGCGGGAGGGAGGTGTGCAGAAAAAGAGTGTGGATGGGGCATGTATGTAGAGGTGCAAAACATTATAGAAGAATGTTTGTGTTCCTTTCTCCACACACCCTTTCTACCATACAACACTTGTTACTCGCATGCATTAAAACGAAGATTCATTTAATATTGTATAAAAAGTGTTTAATTCATAATGTGAGGTTAGTAATGCACTTAGTATTCGAGAAGTGTGAATATAAAGTTTGTTGATTCTACTTTTATAAAGTTTTTAAATGAGTAGGAGGACTAGTGTGAAAGAAACATCAAAATAAACATGTAAATATTGAACACAAATATAGAGAATGTAAAAACTTGACTAGTAACGAAGTAGGTTAACAGAGTAAATACTATTAAGCACTTGAATCATGTCTAGATTATGCATTGATTCACTAAATAAATTTCGAAAAGGCTTACATTTATCGGTAGGGAAGCTTTAGTTAATCGTAGGATTCAGCCTTGTGTTTTTTGGCTATGCAGCAAAACACTATTTTGTATTATTGGATATATTGCTTGATATTTGTGTCCCAGATTAAACTTGAGCTCAAACTAACACGAAAAATAACACTTCCCTAAATGAGCACTAACCAATGCACTAAAATTAATGTTTAGATGTCGATATATCATTACATAAATGTAAATTAAATCAGAATTAGGATATTAGTAAGATAATACTTAGTCGAATATTATTATAACATTTAGATCAATATAATTATATGATATGATCTTAAAAAAAGAAAATTTGGTGAGGTTTTTCATTCCTTTAATTCTTTCTTTAGCTTAGTTTTCTATGAAAAAATAATTTGTATTAAATGTCATTATTAAAATATTATCAAATCTATGTTGATGTTGATTTCCAAATTGTGCCAAATGCAACAATCATGGAACACAATCCTATGAATTGGACAGTCTTGAGTGGGAATTTAAGAAAAGAGGATATAGTTTTTAATAACCAATATTGAAATCATATTTTTGATTGCAGATAAGGAAAATCAATACTAACTAGATTGATGACAAGTAATGGAAAATGAGTACAATTAAAATGGGTAACAATAGAATATCCTTTTAGAGATTTGATCTCAATTCATGATTTAGATGACTTATGGCTTCCAACACACTATATGTAGGCTTGGTGGTTTTGAACTTGTTTCGAAAAGTTTGGGAAAGTGGTTTTATTCATTTGTACTAAAACTAATGAGCATTGTCTAGGTTTGGTTTATCATATGTCTTTTGTTTTTAAAATTTCTTGAGTCATGTTGTAGTCCTTTTAGCTCTGAACTCATTTATATAATATCTAGGAAAGTGATTTGCTTGATTTTTTTTTAAACTAACAGGTGTTATCAATGTTTGGTTTATCATATGTCTATTGTTTTTTGAATTTTTTAAGTCTTGTTGGTATCATCGTTTTCAGAAACACTTTTCTAGTGAAGTTACTTCTGAAATTGTTTTTGTTTTAGGCCAAAATTGCTTTAAATGGAAACTCTGTCAAGATTTTGAAATATGATTTCAATATTCTTGGCTTTATTAATTTAGTGTGTCATTAGACTCCATCATAGTAGTTCCGTAAAAATACTAACTTGGGTGGGGGGATGTTGTGTCACTCAATTTCTATTATTTTATCTGATAATACCACATTGTAGTTGCTATTATTGCAATAATAATAGTGAGAGAAATGGTCCATGGAATCAATGGAAGAAGCATGTAGGAAGCCTTATATGCAATCAACTAAGATATCTTAATATTGATGAATAAGAACTAAATTGGAAGAGATTTTGCAAAGCATGAATGGAGTAAACAAACCTACATTCTAGAAACACAATTAGGAGATTAGGAGGAGCCCCAACTTCTGGGAACCATCATTGATTGATAAATAATTCTTCACTAATTTTCTCCACTTGTTCAACTAATTTTGAAATTGAGTATATGCTAAAAGCTATGTATTGCAATTTTCTAGAATCGGTAAAACAAATATTTTCTCAAAATATATAGGAGAATAGTCCAATAACCTTGCATCACTTATACTCTAATCATGTTCATGGGACATAAATTATGTAAATTATGACAAATTGGATCATCAGTGTTATCACCAAAAAATTGATCATCTAGCCTAATTTACAAGATGGATCAAAGTACACCATGTAAAGTCAATTTTACCATAGTAAAACTGGTTTCATTGTGAGAAATTTACTTAATAAATCACCCTTTTTTTAAAGTAATTTTATAGTTAAATCCATAAAGAATAATTAAATAATTCACTATTTATTTATTTTCTTCTATGAATAATTAATTTAACGATTGTTTTATTATTATTCCTTGTCATATTTCACCCAATCATAAGAAATAAACAGATAAGTCATTAATTATCTTAATTTTCCCCAAGAATATGTAATTAATCACTAATTAATTAATTACTCTTTATTTTATTATTAAATAAATAAATCCTTATTTGTTTATTATTCCTTAACTTAATTCCTTGAGATGATCAATAAATAATTTTATTTATTTATTATTTCTAAATAAAAGTTTAAATACTTTTTCCCTCGTAACCAAATATAATAAAATATTCCAAGTGGTTATTCCAAGAATATGGTTAATAATATTTTATTATTGCTCATTAGTCGAGGATAACTCAATATTTTGTTATAAATAGAAGATTTTTCCATTCATTATTCACTTTTGATTATTTTCATTCTTACACTCATTGTTGTAACTCTCATTATTTTCATTATTGCACAACACATTTTTGTTGGGTTTACACATTATAGAGGAAAGAGACTCTAAACAAGCTGAAGATGTATGAGGATAGCCAAGAACCCATCCCATGGATGGGGACTCGTAACATCTATTTGTTCCCTTCACAGGTGTTATAATAAAATTATTCTTTACATATCTGGTTTCCATTGGATGATTGAAATTATTACTCTTTCTTTTTGTTGTTTAACTATGATTGTGGCATAGATCTGGACTTTGGCAACTTTTGTTTCTACCAGTTATTGTATCTACAATGTTCAACATCCATTTATATTGTTGAAATTGTTTGTCATCCACAATCTTAAGTGGGTTCTTTTCATACATCTTTGAGAAGAAAACACTACAACAATCAGACTAATGTAAATGTTATTTGTGGAAGTATTTTATTTTGTTTTCTAATCAAATTGTATAATTTCAAATAGATGAGACTTGCTCCTTCCTTTAGGAAAGGTTCAATGCTAGCATCAACTTGACTTATTTATTTGTTTAAAAATTTAAGCTATTTTCTATGCATAAAGAATGAAACAAAGTACAAGGAATGCTCAATAAAAAGGAAACATTGGTTAATCCTACAATTATTAAAAGCTCCCTTGTCGGTAAATGTAATTCCTTTTAGTATTTATGTGGTGAATTGATGAGTAATTACGACATTGTTTGAGTGATAAATATAATTTTCTAGTTATAAAAAAATCAAGAAGATGTAGAGGGATCTATAGTTAGAATCCATCATAGTATATTGAAAGGATGCGAGAAGAGGAGTATATGAGGGAGAACCTATTTTTCCCCACTTCCACATATCCATATACAATTTCCCTCTACACAGATTCCCCATCTGGACACTTCTACCATACACTACCCCATTCAATGGTAACATTTTGGCGAAATGCCACATAAACTCAATTAGCTTCGTATGACATGGATTAATGCACTAGTTTTAGATAAATCATAATATACATTTCTATTGGTTCACATTATTTCAAATGAGTAGAGTTAAAGAATGTGCAGAGGAAAGTCATTTGTGATGGAAATGTCTATGCAAACATAAAATATGTGCAAAGGAAAAACAATTTCTGATATTATTTTACTAATCATAGGATTGACAAATTTGATAAATCAATAAAGCAGTGTAAGAAATTACATATCAAGAGAGCAAACACGACATAGGTAAATAAGCTAGCTACATACTATATACTATGAATGTTAGAGAATATATAATATACGTAAATAAAATAATAAAAACATGGAACTTAAACAAACAACTACATAAGAATACATATTTATAACATGTTAATAGTTACCAGAAGATGTAATAAATATACAATGTTAATTAGTATCATAGTGAATATTGATTTCAATGGAAGTTGTAATTATCTCCCTTAATCACATAAGGATAGATTTATCCATAACCGATTATGTGTGATATTCTAAAATAAAAGCTAGCAAAGGGACCATCACTTTAAACTGTGGCTTCAATATCTTACTAGCCACTGGTAATTTTGTCTTCACTAGTTCACTAGAGTTTTCAAGTAGACTTTGTTAAAAGCTCAAATTTTCAACTTTGACCTAAGTGATAAATTCCCTGTTTAATTTTATATCACTAATATTCCTTCCTTTCACAGGTAAGCTCAAAATTTTCACCATAGTTCCCTCAAACACATTTAGGAAACCACATCCACATATAGAATATCGTCAATAGGTTTCACAACAATGCAAATAAAGAGAACTGTATCGTCACTTGATTGCTTGACAATGAAAATAAAGAGAACTGTTATTGTATATGCATAATGACATTTTGATGGTTTATTGTAAATGTGCCATAGATTTGTAAACTTGACAAAAAATCAATAATACCTTATTTTTCTACATAATATTGCTGATAGGAAACTTTTTATAGACTAAGAAATAGTTTTTCCAGTTTTATGCCTCTAAGAACACAATAGGTTGTAGCCTTTTCATCTGCAAGTATCATACAATTTAACTTATGGAAACAAACAAAGGGACAATTTTCTGTAAAAATAGTACAATAAACAATAGTTTCATCCATAGTTGTGTTAGTTGTAGTTGGACTACTTAATTTCACACTTATAGCTTCAAAGGGATCATATATGTAGTAGTTTCTATCAATAGTACTTAAAAATGCCACAAATTTGATATAGAAAACTAAGAGCTAGCAACCTAACCTATCTCTCTCTCTCACTATATATGTGTGTGTGTGTGTGTGTGTGTGTGTGTGTGTGTGTGTGTGTGTGTTATTAAAATCAGAGAATAAAGTGGAAATCCTGAGAAAACTATTTCTTCACCGAGTGAAGTATGCGGGGTAAACTTCATATTCTATATATATATATATATATATATATATATATATATATATATATATATATATATATATATATATATATATATATAAAGTTTTCCGTGCATACTCCACTCAGTGAAGAAAATAATTTTCTTAGGATTTCCACTTTCTTCTTTCATTTCAATAACTCCTGAACATCTATTGCGAATTATAGAAAACTCTCCCTTGTTTTTTAACTATGTGTTTTAGCAATATGAGTGGAAATACATTTTCTTTCAATTGTCTCTGAATTGAAAGATATATTGGAAGAAGTTTGTCGTGAACTTGGACCTATCACAAATGCAATATTTGTAAGACAATACATGTAAATCATATAAAATGTGCACAATAACATGCTATCATTGTAACATTCAAATAAATATAAGCTTGTGATTGCCTTGTCTTGATCGACATTCCTGTCCTTTATTTTTAGTGTGTATTGCATCCCTATCTATGTTTCTCTAATAACAGTGGCATCGATTATGCCAAGTAGAAATAAATATCGACTATGGGACATATTTGGAATCATCATATTTAGGAAAAAATGGTACTCTTAGGTTTTTATACAATGGTAAATCTAGTTAGTGAGATAGTTTTCTCATAGTCACCACTATCATATTTGTGCTTTGGAATTATTTCAAAATTTCTAATAGAATCACCAACATTTGTAATAAGTATTCCCTCATGTTGTTCGATAAACTGTATTGGCACAAGAAATGTTATCATCATTTATGTCTTCTTATATATGAAATTGGCATAGAGTATTGGTCTTGTCTTATTTTCCTTGTCCATAAATGTTTGATATGTAAATGACACGTCTCTATGGAAAATTCTTCCTGTTATGTTGTTACTAATATATTCAATTGATAATGGCATAGACTAGATCTTTTTTTCCTAGTCATGAGCATTGAATTGAAATTAATTATATAAAAGAAAATAAATTTGATATCTAGTTAGCTAAACTTGGAAAGAACTACCTTTTTTTCTTTGTTTCTTGTTTGTTTTCTACTCTTGTAGTTTTTGTAATTTTTCTCATTGCCATGTCTACTTGTTCATCCATGTCTATCAACACATCATTGACAATATCTTTACTTGATAGGGTTCAAAATATGATATACGTTTCCTTTTCATAGTTACAACATTGAAATCATTGCCTGAAAGGACATTATAATTGATATTAAGCAACAATTGGGCTATGAACATAGAACCAGATATCACAAAGTCATTAGTAATGTATATTCTAATATCGGGTTCATAGTTACTAGATAGAATCTTCTTTCTATGCATATAGGTAAAATACTAAATGGATTTAGTTTCAACAAATTCTAATTTATGGTTCTTTGTTAAATATATTAAATTGAAAAATAAACAAATGTACAGATCAATGAAAAACAAAATCTTTTATGGAAATATTCAAAGTACCTTTTTCCTTGTACTTCTTCTCTTGGATATGTATCTCTATGTGTTATATGTTTCTTGAAAATTGAAAAAGTGTCATTTTTAATTACAATATATAGAAAATATTGAAAAAAGAGACAGTTGTACAATGTAATAATCAAATAGAAAAAAGATGAACCTGTTATCCAACTTATCATTGTATTTAACTGTATTTGTTCTATTTGTGTTCATCCTCCCTACTCCAAAGATATCAAACTTTAAATGCTTTTTGAAAATACATAAGATTCGCATAGTTGCAAAAGTAAATATCACACCAGAGGCAATGAAACAAACAAAGTAAAGACAACAAAGAGAGCCATAAAACTAGTTTTGTCCAAGATTAGCAAGTTAAATATTAATCTTACTTTGTTTTCAAGAATTTATTTCAATCCAATGCTTATTAATAAGAAAAAAAGGGCTCCAACCTATACAAATATAAATTTAAGATATTACTACCAATGTAACAACAAGAATTTTCCATGGGGATGTGTCCAATACATATAGAAATCTTTTGGACAAAGAAAATAGTGCAAGACCAATGCTCTCTACAAATTTCATAGTTAAGAACATTGAAATGACATTAACATTTTTTTGTGTTTACATAGCTTATCTAATAATGTGAGAAAAAAATTATTGCACATGCTTGGATTTCTATTACATGGTGTTATATTATTTGATATCAAGTTTCAAAGTATTTATGTTACAATCACCTTAGGGACTATTCGATATACCTTGTTTTGAAAACTAGGGTGCACAAGTATGTGAAACTTCAGATGGAACCTTAACTATAACATGAATTAATAGACTGCAAATGAAGAAGACTTTTTTTCGTGAGTTTTAAAGTAAAAAAATAATAAATGGAAATAAAAATATATTCTAGAACTAAACCATAAAATTACTAGGACATTTGGATCTTCGGAGCCCACTGCTACAATGCTATAATGTATATTGTATGGATTTTTTGATCAGACGCATACAAAAGAAGGGCACCATGTACCTGATAAAGATACACCAAACTTTTCACTCACCTTCATAATAAATTTGTTTGCGTACTCCTTTCTTTAGTAACTATCACAAAGGAAATAATGTCTATTGTCTCAATAAGGACTTTCACACTAAACATTTCCACGAAACATAGAGAACAAATTGCTCAGATAATGCAACTATCAAAATGACCATCGTATAGCCTAGACAAGAAATCATTCATGTCAGACATTTAGCAAAATTATGACCGAGTAAAGCATTCCAAAGACAATATTTTGTAATGAGGCCCCCTTGAAAATAATTTACATCTCATGAATCAATTACCATCTCATAGAAAAAGTTATAAAATTATAGTACATATTTTTTTCCCAATACAATTAGCTCACTGACATGACATCACAAAGTGTCCAATCCAATATTCACATTCTCATCCTTGGACCTAACTGCTACATGGTGGTAACGTATATTCTATGAAAATTTTAAGCACTCACATATTATCAACATTTTGAGCTTCATACTTCATTTCTATAGGGATATTATTTGTGACATCACTAGTTATTTTGCACCAATGTATACAATGAAAATATTTGAAAAACAATGGGTTGAGTCAAAGGGACACAAATTTTAGAGGTGACGGGGGTTACTTTCTTGGGATAATTTAAGGTTTCCTTACAACTAGGAAATCTAAACTGGTCCATGGTAGCTTACATTTGTGCAAAAAAAATGGACAATCTATATTATTTTAACACTTTGATGAAAAGGAAAAAAAAAATGTGCTTCTTTGTAGCAGTATACAAGGAATCAATGAAAAGAATTAGAAAAATGGAAAAATGAGAAAACTTCCACCTTGTAAGGTGTGTTGGAGAACCATTTTAACAAATTAACAAGCAACAAAAAATATGGGTGACATACGGAAAGTGGTATTATTTCAATATGCCAACAAGATTTTGGCAGACAGGGGTAATGTCTAAAGGAATATGCAGGGGACAGAGGAAAAATTTCATTTGAATGGCCTGGTATGGAAAGGAGATGGTGGTTCTGAAGTCTTGGGCAGGTTGGAAAGGAGAGGATAACATTTGAAGGCATATGGAAAGAGATCAAGAGAAGGGATCTCAAATGTAGTGAGGAACACACATATATAGCAGGGAAATCAATTTTTAGTTGGAAATATGGCATGAAGAAATTAGTCTTAGGTGAGGAAAAATGGCCTCTCAATCCCCTGTTAACCATAGGGTAGAGATGGTTTCCCTATATTTCCTTTACGGTTGGGGTGCAGTATTGTTCCTTAGATTCCTGAAAGGAGGATTTATAAGGCTTTTCTTACTGTGGTTGTGTTTACAGTGGTTTTTGGAGTCCCCAAGATGGGTGGAACCACTGTGTTGTAGCCTTGAAGGGAGGAGATCTCTATATATGGATTCCCTAAATTATATTGGTTGTTTAATAGCTAAATAATGGAGGTAACAAGCCTCTAGACTCCCTCTACAATTTTTGATGGCTTAAATAGTTTGTGGGTGGACGTGGGAGAAGCTACAAAATCCTCATTTCAACTAGAAGTTGGAGTTTAATCCATCGAGAAAAAGTAACATTAGTCTCTGGAATCTAGATTGGGGTTGGCAACTACAAGTGAGAACTAGATGCAACTTGTCTTTGGTTAGGTGGATATTTGATGTCACAGGCTCAGTTTCCCAGATTGTTATATAAGATAAGTGTTTGCTACGACTAACATGTGTAATGAATTTAATACTTGTAAATTTTGAACTAATTGCATGCCATATGAATGTGTGAAGTATTGTTTTTCCTGTGTGGATGGATTATTGATGTCTTGAATGTTCTAAAAATGGTGATAAAGGCATGGTAAATGGTTAGTAATGTCATTTTCTGCTTTGTTGTACTCCTTGCGCAATAGGAAGGCATAAATATTATTTTAAATATAGTCTTGATGCTGAGTTCACTCAGAGTGCAATATGTTAGCATTCTTATAATATTTGATACAAGAAATGATTCATATTGACTAAACAAGTATGTATGGTTACAAGAATTGCTCATGGTCCTTGAGAGCTAGATTACCTGTGACATATAGATGTATATGGATAAAAGTATACGTGTATCCATATTGTTGAATTCTTCCATAAATAAAGAGATACCTAATCCTTGTCTTGGTAGGTACGCAAGTTATTGTTTTACAAATATGTGTGAATTTGGGGGAAAGGGGTTCCATTTTCATGTAAGCCCAATTACTAGATATGGGTTGTGTAATTGTAGTAACATTGCAAATCCTCACTAAGAACATAAATATACATGCATGTGTCTGTTGGCATGTATGAATTTGGTGGAAGCTAGTGACCAAATCATGAGAATTTATTTACTTTCTTAAAGGGGAATGGGTACCTCTCTGTAACCATTTATTCTCCTGAATGTTGAAAAATATAGGGCATTAGAATTAGGATATTTCTCTATCAGTGATAAGAACTTGTGAATTTTTTTTCATTCTTTAGATTAAGATATTTTATTTACTTAGATTATTATAATGTTATTCTTGATCAAACATCTATCAAAGCATAAACAATGAAGAGACAAGAGACACATAATATGAGTGATATTCAAGGGCCAAAACCTCTCCAACTTGAGAGGAAAACCCAAACAAATCCTTTTCCTTATAGAGGCTTCAATTAATGAATTCCAAGACCTAGACCCTTAACCAAGTATCCTCCAAGACCAAGTCAACCCTTCAATCAGAGTAGTTTCTTCCTTGACTTAAACTTCAACCTTAGAAACACTGTTAATGAAACTTCGTTCTTCCTTTCTAAGAACTTTAGCTCACTTTCAATTTCTGCAACTTTTCAACCACAACTTCAAAAACCCTAGATCATATGGGAGAGAAGATAATGGAGAGATCTATATCCCTTTCCCTTAGTTATGCATCCTTATCTTTCTTGGTGAGTTCATCCTTCAAAATAGAATTTTTTGACCCCACCCTTTGATACTTTAATGTGACTGCAATTCAACCTTTATGAAACAGATCGAAACCTTAGATTTATTCACACGTGTGGAGAGAAATGATCCAAAACTGACCCAAAAACTTTGATCTTCTTGTTTTATTTTAGTCCTCCTTTATTTCACACTTTCTTCCTCTTATTTATGCTCAAATCACAAGTGTGAAGTCTCCTCTTGAGGAATGTCAAATGCCCCCTTACATAGGCTTCTTGATCATGAATTCAGGTTGACTTGCAACTGCTTCTAGGCTGACTCGATCTTGATTTGTTTGAAGAAGGATGACTTGTTGGAAGTTCTTTGACTTGGTCTTGGAGGTTCTTCTAGACTCAAATACATTCCCAAAAATGGTCTTACATATTTTACATTGAATTAGTATACTTTATGACATGATGACTAATCCCAAAATCTCACAATCAGAGCTTTAACTAAAAATAAAATTCCTTGATCATGAGACTCATGATTCAAGCATTACGAAAATAATTTTTTTTTTCTTATTTACATTAATTAAATAAAATCATGAGTACACATTTCATTATGAAGACTGAACCTAGTTACACTTTTCAACAATCAATAGGCTAGAGGCTATAACTAGCTGTTATTTTAAAGTATAGAGCACTTGTGGGGTGAAAAACTATTTTTGATAATTTAGCCTTTTCAATACCTAGGAAATGTTGGGAGTAGAACTAAAGTCAACATCCAAGACCTAGGTACAATAATAATATATAATAATATAAATATCATATATAATATAATATATATATAATATATAATAATTATATATAATAGTCATGAAGTTGGATCTTAGTGAGGCTAGTGTGAAAATGTGGCATATATATATATATACTGTAATCCACTATTATTCTATGATTTGGTGACCTACAGTTTTAGGATAGCCCTCGGTTACATGGCAAGGCATATGACTTTGCAGAAGGGCTATGGATTTGGGTGTTGAGCTAAAATCTTGAGGTGTGATAACCGTACAGTAATGCATCAACGTTATCTCAGGGACATTGTTATGAAACCAACTCTTAAAAAAACAGAAAAGATAGATCAACGCCTTAGAAATAAACCTCTTTAAGTGGGAAACCTCCTTTACATTACATAAATGAGCAATTCTTGGATGATAGAAATGATAAGACCTCCTTTATATATATAGGAGTCTAAGGGGTCATAATATAATCAGAGCCTACATAACAATAATAATGTAAGGGAACAATAATAACAA
>APFE031203793.1:131871-262624 GCA_000404065.3 Pinus taeda | reverse complement strand
TATAGGGACCTAACATGCCCCTCTCCTTAAAAAAGTGTTGTCCTCAACGCTTGAGTAGTTCTTGATGCTTCTGTATAAAATTCTCATCCTTCCATGTGGAATCTTCAGCGAGTAAGTTCTTCCACTTGATGAGATACTTTGAAATAGATCGATTTCATAGCTGTCGACTTCTCATTTCTGTGAATGCTTCAAGTTCTAATATGGTTTTTCCTTCCTTGTTAAGTTCTGGCAATATTGTTGGAACTGAGATCTTCGACAAATTTTGAATGAGTTCCCACCCTGCTTCACCATTATTCCATTCATCCCTTACTTTGTTTATCAAATTTGGTTGGACAATTATACCCAACTCTACCATTTTTTCAACCATATGTTCAATTTCACTCCTTTGGGCATATGGATATCTATAAGGCCTGATGTTTGGAGGAAAACTTCTTGGAATCAAATGAATAGCATGATCATGACCACAAATACGTGGGAGACCTTTGCGAGTCTCAAATACCTTGGAATGATTGTCCAAGACTTTTTGGGGATCAGGAGAAATAGATGATTTCGATGTGGGAACCATTAGCGAACATAATTGTGCAATTACACCTCATTGTTCTTTCTTTAGAAGCTTTTTCGTTCCATTAGAGCTGATTATATTTCCTGGTTTCCCTGTGATACCCCTTAATTCAACTTCCTTTCCATCCAAAGAAGATTTCATGAAAGGTTCTCGAAAATTAAAAGCTATTATACCCAAGGATTCTAGCCATTGGACTCCGAGTACAACATTATAACCACCCATTGGAATGTAAAGAATTGGGCTGTTCAATACATATTCTCCCATGGATAGCTTGATATTATGGCACTTTCCAGGGCAATTTATGGTTCCTCCACTTACAACCGTCACTTGACACTCTAGTGTTGGATATATGAAGCAATTCAATTCCCTGTTTATCTTACAATGAATAAAATTATGGGTACTACCAACATCAATCAACACTATTACCTTTTTCTTATTGATATGTCATTCTATCTTTATAATTTAAGGAGTGGTAATTCCAACTAATGCATTACAGTCTTGAAACGCAAAATGTCTTTTTACGCCTACAGCAGCAAGCAATGGCCAGAGCAACAAGAAAGACAACTGAGTAAGCATATGAGCCACCGGCATCAATTGCATTTGCACCACCAATTCATTTCTTCTTTCTCTAGGATTGGTTCCTGGTGAGTATCCTTTTCTTTTGATGTTTCTTGATAATTTTCTTCCTAATATTTCACTGCTTGAACCTTCTTCTTCTTGATATGTCCTTCTATCTTGAGAGCTTGAGGAGTGGTAATTCTTGCCATTGCAATACAATATATGGGGTGATTCATTTGTTCTTTATTTAGGATTGGTTCTCGGTGTATATCCTCTTCTTTTGACTTTTCTTGATCCTTTTCATCATTAGGAGGCCTTTCTTGTAGTAGCTTTGTCCCACCTTCCTTCAAACCTTCTATGTCTTTCTTCAAATCTTCCATGCCTTTATTCCAATATGATTTCATACCATTGATATCAGCTTCCATGGCATAGATAAAACTATTTATATTTTTCTTCTCTAGAATATCATTTACCCTTATATTCAACTTTTTAAAGTCCTCAATGTCCTCTACCATTTAACCCTTTTGTTTGAGATTTATCAATTTCGTAAAGAAGGTGTTGCTCTTGGTATCCTCATAGTGTGCTATTATTTCCTCGGTGAAAATTGACCACATGACAAGTGGTTTACGAGAACAAAGCTCTTTACACCATAGAATTTGATTTGGTTATGAATAATTAGATTCAATACATACCTTTTGTAACAATGGTACACCATGTAGATCAAAATATTTCTCAATTTGTAGTATCCAATTTACTGGATCCTTTCCATCAAGCTTCCTCATCTCAATTTTTCTTGATTTTAGGAGCTTGATCTTGAAACAACTATAACTATGTAACTTCAGGTCTTTAAGTTCTACAATTTTGGCCTATAATAGCCCTTTGAGTCCTCTTTCTAACTCTGCAAGTCTGATGACAATTGGATTCCTGAAGAAAAAAACCATGAAGACAAAGAAGGAAAAAGGCAAATGGTGTGAGTTCCATAAGAGCCCCACTCATAACACAAGTGAATTTGAGCCAAGTAGTCACTGGTGGCTGAGATGAAGGCTTCTGAATTAGATACATGTTTTCACTTTGAATTAGAACCTAAAAAGGGGAATGATGAAAGGAAGAATATTATTGTAGAGCCCAGTGCTACCATTGCCAGAAGTAAGATCTGGAAGATTGATCTGGAAGATCCAGAGGAGGGGGAGAGGCTCTTACACTCATAGATGTGGGTGAAGGGCTCTCTATTACATTTCATTATCAACAATGCAAGCTAAAAAAATCTCATTTCAGCATAGGTCGTGAAGTGATTGGGCTTACCGATAGAACCACACCCATAAACATACACCATACACCATTGGGTTGGTTCACCAATGATGAGATCTCTCCATCAGCCAACAGTTCCACCGTCCCTATAACATCAGCCCTTCATAGATGAGGTATTGTGTGATGTTGTTCCTCTTGAAGTTTTTGATTTATTATTAGGCCAACCATACTTGTGGAAGCGTGATGCTATGTATGAGTTTAGGCCTCAAATTGTTATTATTTCTTTGGGTAATACTTTTTACATATACCGAAGGTAGTATCGCCTACCACCATCTCTTTGATATCTATGAAGCAATGTAGTAAGATCACTTCCTAGATTAAGAAATTTGTCTTCCTTATGATTTTCCCTCAAGGAAAGAAGAATATGGTGGCCACATCCACATCCTCTAGATACGATTCCTCCATATGATAACAACATATGGACAAGATTGTGGAGAAGTACAGGGACATCTTCACCTGAACCACAGGGACACCCCTGCACTGCTAGGTCAACCACTCCATCGACCTGATCCTGGGCAGTCCGCTACCCAACAGACTAATCTACCGATGCTTTGTTCTGGAGAAGATAAAATGAAGAGGCATATTCAAGAGATTTTTCATAAAGGGAACATCATGCCAAGTTCATTACCCTGTCGAAGAATGATCATGTTGGTATAGAAGAAAGATGACACCTAGAGACTCTGTATTGACTATCAAGCATTGAATAAGATCACGTCGGGAATAGGTATCCAATCCCATAGATGTTGGCATTATGGCACAGGTTTGGAGCTATGGCACAGGTGTTGTCCTTGATGGAAACTCTCTTTGGTAACATATCTCAGTTCAGGCACTCAGAAAGAAGAAAAAGACATATACGCAGGTTCATCTTGACTATGATGCATATACACGTGGGTTATACATTATAAAAGCATGTATATGTTGGGGATCATACTTTTGGTCCATGGTAGTTAGTTCTTGGGATTTGAATCTATGTTTTGGACCATTGCGTCTCATCAGATGTGTTGATCCCTAGTTTTGGGTTCATGGTATTGAAATGTTATGGTTTTGGATCATGGTATTGAGGAAGGCCTAAGACTATAAAAGAGGAGGGAGATCATGTGGCATATGATCATCTGAATTATTATTGAAGATCTGATAAAGTTCTATAGTTGGTATATTGGTAATTGGGTTATGATGCAGATTTGGATCTGAATGAAGGAGGAACCTTAGCGGAAAAAGAAGAATAAGTTCTATTGATGGGTCATAATCTTTAAGCTTGAATGATAGTATCTTTTTATGATTTTTATCTGCTAGATGTGGCACTTTCTTGATCTACAAGTCTGATAATCTGGGTTAATTAATGATTAAAAGAGTGAATTATCCTTTATAGATCTGTACGCAGGTTCAGTGAAGCAAAGGCGCGTATACACACAAGTTCTGTGAAGTAAAGAAGTGTATATGCAGGTTGTTCCATACGCAAAAGCGTATGCACGCAAGTTTCAGGCTGTTGAAATAGCGTATATACTCTAAGTTGTGAACTAGCTGCTTCTGTCTATTGTTGTCGTGTTCTAGGTTCTATTTTCTAGTGTGTGGTTTCTGGTACTGTGTTTTGGGTACAGCTGTCAAAGAAGTACGTACTTGATTCAAATCTAATTGGTGAAAAGCAGATTGGTTGATGGAGAAATTCTTGACGATTGATTGATGTTCATGGATCCAGTCTGAAAATTTATGAAACGTGGTCCCTAGAAGAAAGAGAAGGTTGTAGCCTTCTGTAGGCTAGCATCTACGTACTAGTATCTTGGCTAGTACAAGAGCTAAAGGGGGTTGTAGCTCCCTTCCAGGAGAAGCTGGAAAACGGCAGAGGGTTGTAGCTCTCTATAGGTTGCAGTCTGCGTACTGGTAAAGGACTGCACCAGTACATTGTAAATGAAGTTTCTAATTAAAGAAAGATAGAGAGGAATTGCAGCAGGTGGTTTTCACCCACATTGGGTTTCCACCTTATATCTTGTGTTCTTGTGTGTGATTGTCTTTCTGCTCTATTTTACTGTCTCTGGTTACTAGTTATTTGATTTTGCATCACAGATTAACAATCATCATCAGAAAGATAAAGTAAATTAAAAGTTTTCTTGGTATACGCGGGTTTCCTTATGCATAGTTGCGTATATACGTGGGTTTAACTAACTGAAGTAGCATATATAATTTGTTTTTGAAAAAGGAATATTTCACTTGATAATACTGATTCACCACC
Organism: Pinus taeda; assembly: GCA_000404065.3. Classification (NCBI taxonomy): domain Eukaryota; kingdom Viridiplantae; phylum Streptophyta; class Pinopsida; order Pinales; family Pinaceae; genus Pinus; species Pinus taeda. The sequence goes on along the minus strand of APFE031203793.1, from coordinate 257,969 downwards.
CCTCTCAGTATTATTTCTAACAATTGGTATCAGAGCAGGTCCTTCAGAAGAATCTTGATAGCTTGAAGGAAGATCTTTCATCATGAGCAACTACGAGAGGGAAGCATCAATCAGGCCACCGATCTTTGATGGGCAAACTTCGTATATTGGAAGGTAAGAGTTACTACCTATCTTCAATCTCTTGGTACAGAAGTCTAGGATATAGGGTATACTTTTCCATCAGCAACTCCCACAGATCCAGCTGAGAAGAAGAAATATGAAACAAATGCAAAGGAAGTCAATACTCTATTAGGATGCCTATCTCAATCAAAATTTGTCAAGGTAATGCAGTTTAAATCCGCAAAAGAGATATGGGACAAGATTGTTCTGAGCTATGAAGGAGATGACCAGGTAAAACGAGCAAAACTTCAAACCCTCAGGATTCAGTATGAAAATATCAAGATGTATAATGATGAAAATGTGGCTAATTATTTTCTTCAGGTAGATGAGATCATTAATTGTATGAAAAATTTGGGTGAAGAAATAAAAGAGGCTGTTGTGGTTGAAAAATTTCTAAGATGTTTGTCCTCTAGATTTGAATCTAAAGTTTCCGCTATAGAAGAAAAGGAGAATCTACAAAACCTTAAAATGTCACAACTGCACGGAATTCTAACTGCTTATGAAATGAGGAAAGGAGGTCCATCAGACAGGAGAGTTGCTGCCTTCAAAGCTTCATGCAAAGGAGAGTACTATGAGTCAGCACACATGTCAGAAGAAGAAGAAGAATCAAATTTTTGTCAGAAATCTTCAATGGGGTACTGGAAGATTCAAAGGTAAGTTGTCGTTCAAATGCTTTTCTTGTGGAAGAGTAGGTCACTATGCTGCCAAATGTCCTCATAAGGATAAGATTGACAAGGGGAAAGAGCGTGTTAGATGGAACAAGAAACAGAATGCAAATAAGAAAATCTATTACACCCATGAAGATAGTGATGGACTATCAAATAGCGATGAAGATGAATGAGGTAATCGCTATAAACTTTCAATGGCCTTTGAAGATGATGATTACATGGATGCTATAGATGTGGATGGTTTTTATGAAGAGATTACTAGACTCAAAACATGTTTAGAAGAAAATAATATGATCATTGATACTCTGCAATATCAACTTGATGAAAAAGAAAAATTTCTTGAGAATTTAGAATGTGAAATTGTTTGCCTTAGAAAAGAAATTGAGAAAACAAAGGCCCTTAATATTAAATTTTTTAAAGGATCTGAAACTCTGGATGAGATTATCAATGTGCAATGTTCCCCTCTAATCAAGATAGGTTTGAGGTATAATGGTGAAACATCTCAAGCTTCCACCTCCAAAATTTATCTTGATGTAGCAAAAAGAAGTGAGCAAAGACCTAATAGAAATCATCAGGTAAATCAAGGACAACCTTCTGCAAGAAGGAACAAAGACTATCAATAAAATCGAGGGCATGCTACCTTAAGGACAAACAGAAGCTACAACCAGCCACAGGTAAAATCTTCCCAATTTTCCTCAAGAATGGATGTCAGTAGAAACTACAATCAGTTGGATGATAGTCACAGGAATTTCTTCAATGGCCAATATTTTTCATGCCATAACTTTGGTCACAAAGCAGCTCAATGTGTTTCCTATAAGACAATCATGACTAGAGAAGCTCAAAAACAAAGAAGTATGCCTCCAATCATGAAGAGGACCTATAACCACTTTTCTGCCCTTGAAAGTGAAATTGAATGTTATATTTGTCATAATTTTGGTCATGAAGATTCTGAATGCAGGAGCAGGTTTTGGAAGACAACTCAGAAGGAACAAACCTCAAGTGCGAAAACATGGAGAATGAAGGAACTGCAACCAGAAATATGTGGGATAGATTTATATGCAGAAGGACAAGAAGATCAATGGTACATCGACAACGGATGTTCGAAGCATATGACAGGTGATAAAGAAAAACTTGAATCATATACTGCTTTAGAAAAGGGAAAGAAAGTTTATTTTGGAAATGATACCCCTGCAGCCATAAAAGGAAAAGGCATTGCTCAGTTGAAAGAAAATTTCAAAGCTGGAAACATTTTATATGTTGATGGCTTGAAGCATAATTTATTGAGTGTCAGTCAGATGTGCGATAATGGAACCGAGGTAATATTTCAATCAGATGGGTTTAGTGTTCGTGATCTTGATACAGGAAGAACAGTAATCAAAGGCAGAAGAACTCCAAATAATCTATACATAATTGAAGAAGGAGAACAAAAATGTTATTTGAGAAAGAATGATGAACACTGGTTATGGCACTGGAGGTTGGGACATCTAAGCTTTTCACAAATAAGGAAAGCATGCAAATACCAGGCAGTTCATGGTCTTCCACACATCAAAATTCCAGACAACACCATATGCAAATCATGTTAGTTTGGGAAGCAAACCAGAACTAACTTCCCTGAGAAGGAAGGATCAGCTAGCAGACCTCTTGAGCTAGTCCATATATATGTATGTGGTCCATTTAGGACAAGGTCACCTCAAGGAGAAGAATACTTTATATTATTGATTGACGATTTCTCCAGGATGGTTTGGTTAGGACTTATGAAGCACAAGGACGAAGCTTTCGAAAAATTCCAATCCTTCAAAGCCTTGGTTGAAAATGAATCAGATTACAAAATTAAGTGCCTCAGGTCTGAGAGAGGTGGGGAGTTTACCTCAAATGAGTTTTTCAGTTTTTGTGAAGAACATGGAATAAGAAGGGAATTCTCTACAGCTAGGACTCCTTAGCAAAATGGAGTGGTGGAAAGGATGAATAGAATAGTCCAACAAATGGCTCATGCTATGCTTGATGAGCCTGGAACTCCCGCAACCTTCTGGGGTGAAGCTACATATGTTGCGGTTGTTATTCTCAACAAAACAAATGTCCGAGTGAACAACACTCAAACTCCGCATGAGCTCTGGTACGGTGAAACTCCCTCGGTAAAGAATTTCAATATTTTTGGGAGCAAATGCTATATTAAGAATACTGATGAACAGCTTGGCAAAATTGAACCTAGAGCTGGTGAAGGCATTCTCCTTGGTTATTCTCCCTACAACAAAGCATATGTGTTATAATAAAATACTTGGAAGAATTGTTGACAGCATTGATGTAGTGGTTGAAGAAAAAGGATACATCCCTAGGCAAGTAAATCATGAAGATATCGAAGAGGATGAAGACTAATCTCCAAATCAGACTGAAGATGAAGAAGAAACCTATGAGGAGCCAGAGGATCAAATAAGGATACAAGAGAAGACTCCTTCAAGGTATGTTCAAAAGAATCATCCAGAATCACAAATTTTGGGCCAAAAGGAGGCAGGTGTTCAAACAAGAAGAACAATTGCAGAAGCCTCAAGCTATTTTGCATTGCTCTCCTCCACTGAACCACAAAATGTAAAAGAGGCATGCAAAGATGAATGCTGGGTCAAGCCGATGGATGAAGAACTTGAGCAGATCGAAAAGAACAACAGTTGGGAGTTGGTTCCTAGACCAAAAGATAAGAATGTCATAGGGACAAAATGGATCTTCAAGAAAAAGTTAAATGAAAATGGGGATGTTATTAGAAACAAGGCCAAACTTGTTTGTAAAGGGTATGCTCAACAAGAAGTAATAGACTTTGAAGAAACTTTTGCTCCTATTGCTAGACTTGAGGCCATCTGAATGTTCCTTGCTCTCTCAAGCTTTCAAAAGTTCAAAGTTTTTTAAATGGAGGTGAAATCAGCCTTTCTGAATGGGGACTTAGAAGAAGAAGTGTACATTGAGCAACCAGATGGTTTCATCCTTGGGAATGATCCAAATCTTGAATGCAGACTGAAAAATGCTCTCTATGGTCTTAAACAGGCTCCAAGGGCTTGGTACTATCGGTTGGACAAATATCTTCATCAACAAGGTTTTTCAAAAGGATCAGTAGATAGCAATCTTTATATAAAAATTGAAACTAACAAATTGCTAATACTTTTTGTGTATGTAGATGACATTATCTTTGGCAGCAATGAAGAAGCTATGAGTCAAAGCTTTGCCTTGGTGATGCAGAAAGAATTTGAAATGTCTTTGCTTGGAGAACAGACATACTTTCTTAGATTGCAAATCCAACAACATGAAGGTGGCATCTTCTTGTCTCAAACCAAGTACCTCAAGCAAATCCTGAAGAAGTATGGCATGGAAGATTCAAAACTAGTATGTACCCCTATGGTTACAGGATGCAGTCTTAGTGCAAATGATGAATCAGCAGCAATACATCAACCAACCTACAGATCTATGATTGGAAGTCTACTTTATTTGACAGGTACCCGACCTGACATCATGCATGCAGTGGGAATAGTTGGAAGATTTCAGGCAAATCCAAAGGAAACTCATCTTCACGCAGTGAAGAGAATTTTCAAGTGCTTTCAAGGGAATCAAAACTATGTCTTATGGTATCCTAGAGATACATATCTCACACTTCATGCTTATACAGATGCAGATTGGGCCAGAAGCGTGGATGACAGGAAGAGCACAAGTGGTGGTGCATTCTTTATGGCTTCCAAATTAGTATCCTGGTTCAGGAAGAAACAAAGTTCGATTGCCTTATCTACAGCTGAAGCGGAATATGTGGTAGCTGCATCTTGCTGCACTCAACTCCTTTAGATGATGCAGACCTTCCAGGATTTTCAAATCACTTGTACACTACCTATATCCATCTTATGTGATAATACAAGTGCAATCAGCATTTCAAAAAACCTAGTCATGCATTCAAAGACCAAGCACATACTGATCAAGTATCACTTTCTCTAGGAACAGGTGTTGGAACCAAAAGTCAAATTGGAGTATGTTCCTTCTAAGGAACAAGTTGCTGATATTCTCACCAAACCACTACCCAGGGAAACTTTTGAATATCTCAGACAGAAGCTCGGAGTAGTTGATGTATCATTTTGTTGTTAAATATTGTCAGTTTCAGAGAAAAATGGGTGTACGTGAGTTGCATTAGAAGGACCCGCGTACATACGCCAGTTGATGGGGAGAAAGTCGCGTATAAGGAGGTTTGATGGATATCGGAGGTAATAGGGTCTGTTTGAAAATTTTCTGATATGGGTCTGACAGAGACCATCCGGCACAGGTTCAGGGGGAGCATATAATCTTCTAATGTATTGTTGGCATTATCTTAGAAAATTTTTGTTCTAGTTCATAGTTGTTGTTGGTTTCAGGAGGAACAAAGGAAGAGGGAGAATAGAAGGAAATCTTGGTTGCTGATCTGAATGGTGATTGTCAGTTGCTGCTACTATTAGTTGTTGGTGTCTTTCGTAAGACTTGTTTTAAATATTTTGTCTCTATGTCATGTATATGTTTCTTATATGGTGTCAAGGTCATGTAACGACCTATATTGGTTTCCCCACTATGCCTGGGATGAAGATGTAATGCATTTAGTCATCATATGTAAATTTCTAATGTATTGCCACTTGGTTGGGTGATGGATGTATGAATTGAGTCTTTTGGTGATAGGACGGTCTTTTATGATGCATAAGTCTTGGTTCTTCTTGAGGAACATCTTTTTGCAGTCTTGCCTACAGTCAGGGGGAGCATGGTCAGCACAGCAAGACAGAGATTTCAGCATGAACTCAGGGGGAGCACAAGCCTTTTCCCTTGATGACAAAGGGGGAGAATGATCTTTAGGATCTTGGTGTTGCCATCAAGTCCAAAGGGGGAGATTGTTGGCATTATGGCACAGGTTTGGAGCTATGGCGCAGGTTTTGTCCTTGATGGCAACTCTCTTTGGTAATAGATCTCAGTTCAGGCACTCAGAAAGAAGAAAAAGACATATATATAGGTTCATCTAGACGAAGACGCGTATACACGCAGGTTATACATTACAAAAGCGCGTATATGTTTGGGATCATACTTTTGGTCCATGGTAGTTAGTTCTTGGGATTTGAACCTATGTTTTGGACCATGGCGTCTCGTCAGATGTGTTTCCCTAGTTTTGGTTCATGGTATGAATGTTATGGTTGTGGTCATGATTGAGGAAGCCTGACTATAAAAATAGAGGGAGATCATGTGGCATATGATTTTCATCTGAATTATTATTGAAGATCTGATAAAGTGCTAGAGCTGGTATATTGGTAATTGGGTTATGATGCAAATCTGGATCTGAATGAAGGAGGAACCTTAGCGCAAAAAGAAGGATAAGTTCTATTGATGGGTCATAATATTTAAGCTTGAATGATAGTATCTTTGTATGATTTTGATCTGCTAGATGTGGCACTTGCTTGATCTACAAGTCTGATAATCTGGGTTAATTAATGATCAAAAGAGTGAATTATCCTTTATAGATCTGTACGCAGGTTCAATGAAGCAAAGGCGCATATACACGCAAGTTCTATGAAGTGAAGAAGCGTATACGCATGTTGTACCATAGGCAGAAGCGTATGAATGCTAGTTTCAGGCTGTTGAAATAGCGTATATACTCTAAGTTGTGAACTAGCTGCTTCTGTCTATTGCTGTTGTGTTCTGGGTTCTGTTTTCTAGTGTGTGGTTTCTAGTACTGTGTTTTGGGTACAGCCATCAGAGAAGTATCTACTTGATTCAGATCTAATTGGTGAAAAGCAGATTGGTTGATGGAGAAATTCTTGACGATTGATTGATGTTCATGGATCCAGTCTGAAAATTTATGAAACGTGGTCCCTGGAAGAAAAAGAAGGTTGTAGCCTTCTGTAGGCTAGCATCTACGTACTAGTATCTTGGCTAGTACACGAGCTAAAGGGGGTTGTATGTCCCTTCCAAGAGAAACTGGAAAACGAGAGACAGTTGTAGCTCTATGAAGGTTGCAGCCTGCGTACTACTAAAGGACTACACCAGTACATTGTAAAAGAAGTTTCTAATTAAAGAAAGATAGAGACGAATTGCAGCAGGTGGTTTTCACCCACATTGGGTTTCCACCTTATATATCGTGTTCTTGTGTTTGATTCTCTTTCTGCTCTGTTTTACTATCTCTGGTTACTGGTTATTTGATTCTGCATCACAGATTAACAATCATCATCAGAAAGATAAAGTAAATTGAAAGTTTGCTTGGTATACGCGGGTTTAACTAAAGGAAGTAGCGTATACAATTTGTTTTTGAAAAAGGAATATTTGACTTGATAATACTAATTCACCCCCCTCTCAGTATTATTTCCAACGATAGATTGCTAGCCTTCTAGACTAGCTCAAGGGGGGAAAATATTTCAACAAGATTGGTTTGATGACCAATTATCAGCAGGTGCCAATCGAACCCTCTGATGTGTGGAAGACTGTCTTCAAATACAAGGAGGGCCTTTTTATATGGATGATCATGCCTTTCATGTTGATTAATTCCCCCACAACCTTCACGAGGCTGATGGAGGACATATTTTAGCCCTTCACCAACTCATTCTTGGCAGTGTATTTGGACGACATCTTCATCGTTAGCTGGAGTTGGGAAGAGCACCTATACCATATTCGACAGGTCCTCCAAACCCTGAAACAACACAAGTTGTGTGCTAATTTTGAGAAATTCCCTTTTGGTGTGAACTGAGTTCAATATCTGGGGTACATCAATGATGAGCAGGGTGTGCATGTAGACCTAGCCAAGATACAAGTTATTCAACATTGGATATCCCCAACCACCCTATGACTATGCTTCAATGATTAACAATTCACAAAGCAATGACAATAGATGTACCTTCGCTATTTAGAATGTAAATTGACCAACAAGAGAATGTAATGAGTTCAGGAAATGGATAAAAAGGTGGGTAAAAATAGGCAAAATTAGCAACCAACATCTCCCCCCAACTAGCCTTTTTGCATGTCCTCACGCAACTCATATCCAGCGCAGATTTGTGTTAGATTCACTATGATCAGCATGGAGTTGTGCAAGGTCATACTTAACAACCATTGATATTCTAGGAACCTTGTATCCATTTGTTTTAAGGACTTCCTTCCACCAATTCTTCTATACCACATAAGATGGTGTGTACTCTTGAGTTGGCAACCAAACAATGGGAAAACAAAATATAAAACACATCCATCAAATCCCATAGGTCTGAATGCATGCGATACACCATGGTACTCTATCCAAATCCAGAAAAAAATTAGCAGCCCCAAAAGGTTCACGTATTCTTACTGTTATTTGTTATCACTTGGATTGAACCTCGGGCTGAAGGAAGGAAATGCCAGGGTAACCGCAAACCACGCTTAACCAAGTAGCTATCCCTACTAGGATGGGAGAGGGGTCTCTCCATAAGGATCTCAGCCAAGATGACTAGATCAAGAAAATGATATTAGGCTAGGTATAGTAGCACAAGGTTTGATTTGATTTTGAAGAGGTTTTGCTGGATTAGGAGGAGCTAGACAGTTTGGACTAGGGAATTAGGTCAAAATTGTAGGGTATTCAATGGGGCAAGGTACGCATAAGGTTTAGCACTCTAGGGCTTGATGGGTGAGATGTTTTAAGACTGGTGAGATGCTAGGAAGAGCATGTGATTACCATGGATCCTTCCCAAACTATAGAAAACATATAATGGTGAATATTTCCCCAAAGAAGTGCAGTGATGTAATGAATTATGCCTATCAACTCGAAAACATTCACTTAGATGTGATGAAATGATTCATGAAGTACACAAAACATATTGACATATGATCATAAGAGAAGAAACTGAACTAAACTCCATACCACATGGATCCCAAAGAAATAGCTGCACTTTTTATTAATATCATGCTAAGCTGCTACAAAATGAAGTACAATCAAGGCATAAGCATCCAGCTGAGTCCAACCCTTTACAATGAGAAAGAAGAAGAATATATAGGCATTATTTCAACCTCCTCCCATCCTCAGGGGTCCAATCCCTAAGATGAGGAGCTAATCTAACCAACACTGAACAAGAAACTAGAATGTAGGCATCCTAACAAGTTGCCTCTAAAAGTGACTGAACTGATTCATTTGTGCTCAAAATGACTTTTAATCTAATGAATATACCCTCTACTACTAATTTTCCATCATATTTACAAGTCAAGTCATCATTTACATTAGCAAAACATCCTCCATGAGAAGGAATCCACGAACACAGTGAAAACCTAGTAAAATGGCCATCCAGTGCAAAATTTGTGCTATGCGCAGCACCACTAGTCCAACGCGCAGTGCCACTTTCAGGTCCCTTTTGGAGGCCTTCCTGACATCAAAATTGAGCTCATGATAGGTCATTGGAAAGATATGCAAGTATAATTTCAAAAACATCTAGAATTTCTTCATTTGAAGCTCATTTTACCCGTCAAAAGTGGATTCTTCGAAGTCTCTTTTGTGTGTCCAAAAAGTGGCAGAAGGGTCATTTTCGGGGTGCTTTTTGACTTTCTGGTGGATTAGTTCTGCCCAAAAAACTTAGAACATCCATAGGGTACATGTACTCATCTTTCTAAAACCAAAAATACAAGCAATTTTTCTATTGGGTGCCCCTAGGAAAAGCGCAACGACAGTGGCGCTGCGCGTTGAGACAAATTTTCTGTGTGTGTAATTTCCAAAATTTGCCAAAAACAAAATCTCCTGCAAACATGACCAAAATTGGTGAGTAGCACCATCATCAAGCATCTTGATGAGTCAAGGAAGCTTCAGCAAGCAACCTAAGCCTATCCTCCTCCCTTTTTCCCTTTAGACCCTGCCTTAGCCTATCTTTCATCTGTTTGACCCTCATGTTGCAAATTTTGTTCTGGGTCCTGTAGTGGTAGGCCATGTCTCTGATGATCTGGTTGTCCCTATTGGCCTTCTGCAATAACTTCTCTAAGTGAAAATTGACCCTTTCAAGCCAAATCTCCATATCACGCTCAATTTCCTTCTCAATAGGAGTCAAAGCGACAGGTGCGTCTTCCTCTTGCATAGTTGATTTACCCTTGTCACCTTGTTGTTTTACCTTGAGAAGTTTCGTCTCCATGAGGACTCGCTTGTCACTCAGTTGCTTTTTCTATTGTTCCATATATGTGATGACATACTTCGCTCTCTCCAAATTGTCCATCAATGCTTTGACTTGAGCCTCTTTCTCCTGTATGATGATGTCCTTTATTGTTTCTTCATCCTGAGCCTCTAAGTCAATTGTTTCCATGCCATGATGAGTATAATGTTGCTTTGGCTCATCATGCTCTATCAAATCAAAGTATCCCTCTTCCTCCTAATCATCAAAACTTTCCTCTGGCATTTATTCTTTCCCTTTGTGCATATGTTTCACCTATTCCTACTATGTTGATAAAGAAGGCAAAGCCCCTTCCACATCCTGTGGAGTAAGCATCTTCCTATAAGTTTATGAAGAAGGAAAGGTCCCTTCCACATCTAGTGGAGCAAACACTTTCCTATCAGTTGCAAACAATTTCCTTATGCCCCTCTGATATGTCATGTAGGTCTCGAGCACGTCAGTAGCTCTAGCCTCTTTGGCCTTCTCATCTATCTTCACCTGAGCACTTCTAGAAGGTCCTCCAGATTCTTGGGACACTAGTGGAGGAATTTGAGGACCTGTGAAGATGTCATGAGAAATGAATGTATCCCAAGAGATGTTGAGGAAGCTAAGACGATGAAGCAAAATCATCTTGATAAGGGAATAATGATAAAGACAACTCATCTCCTGATGGTATGGCTTTTTCTATACAGAGTGGGCCATCTTCTCAATATTCGTGAATAAGAAATAAGGGAGGTTTAACATCCCCACCTTGGTAAAATGCATGAGAAGCCTAATGTGATAGGTGTACAGTCTCAAAAATCTACCCTCACAAGTGAAATATTTCATGATGATTTTCATCATGGGGGCATACTTGTCTTCAAGAAATCTGAAAGGAAAAAGCCTTTTGCCTCATTTATGTATCGGGTTTGATATAAGGCTCATAATAGTGTTCATCCAGGTCCTATGCCTTGTACCACTTCTCCCCTACATTCGGAATCCTGTTTACATATGCAATGATGGAGGGTGAGACTGTGAATGTCACCCCAGCAAGAGTTACCCTATTGTCTCGAATGTTGGCTACAAAGAGCTTGGTGAGCTCAGGGTGGTGTTGAACTCTCTCCACCTACTCATAGAACTCATAGCACCGTAGATGTTTGAAACAAGTGACAGCCAACTGAGAGGCCTGAAATTCTCTAAGGTTAGATGGCTCTTGTTGGCTTATATGGGCCTGACCCAGGTTCAGAAGAATTATTTAGCCAAACAAATCCCGCAGCTACAGGCCCTTTTGGCAACAGTCCGCGGAGCGCGAACTAAGGTCTCACTCGAGGTAGTAGGGGAGGGTGCTAAAACTAGGTTTCCACACCCTTGGGACGTCTAGATGTGGTCTGGAGGTTTCATGCGCTGTTCCACAATGTTGCGCTATGCTATTTCATGCATATCCGAACCTAGAATAAACTTTACTAGTTATTGGCACATTGTTTACATATCTAATCTATTTGATGAAGTAGTTCTTAGAAGGGTCTTTAAGCAAACATTTATCAGATTTATCCAGTTCGTGCACTTAAATGAAACAAAGATTCACATGTATTCAAAATGTAAGCATATGCGCATGCATCAAATAGTGAGATTAACCATACAAAAAGTTAGATATACAATACTTCAGATTTAACACAGAATTACCAAAGCAACTTATCTTTATTTACTTTCTTCACCAATACATCCTGATATGTCCTGTGCACCCAGCTGTAGGGGTCCACACACACGTCTGCAAACTCTTCTAGGCCTTTTCGCACCCAGCTGTAGAGCCTCTATCGACTACCCAAACCATCGACTCGGACTTACAGATGCTTATAGATTGTTCTCCTAAAAAGCTCGTTACATTCCTGATCCAAGATCATACAACCAAACTTAGCTTTGTCTACCCATAGAACCTCGATTGATTTATACCTTTCCATGGATCGTGATCCATGGGTGGGCTGACTCATTTTACATTTCTTTACATTATTTTTGGGCAGACTACCCTTTGAATTCAACCTATTACAAATCACACTCCCTACTTCTCGCAAAATATTTTCCCAAAATTACAGTTTTTGTGTCCCATGACTGTTACGTTAGGCTTCTACTACCCAACAGTCCCCCAACACAATCATCGTGACTCGTCTCGAGTCACTCAGCTGGTGCGGGATTCTTTGCATGGAGGTAGGTCAGCAACTTCTGCATCTCACCAGTCTCTGCAACAAATTCAGCTACGAGCCTCTGTACCTTTTCCAAGTGAGTCGCTAAGGCATCGCTATCACTTGCAGCTGCCTACTCTGTCACACATACTACCTACATCTGTATTGCCTTGCCTTTAATGGTTGTAGATACGCTAAACGCTTCATCGAGCCAGAGCTAGATACATTCTTTAAGTACTACCTCTTGTTGCCGTACCGCATCAATTTGGGCTTTGAGCGCCTGGGCCTCTTTCATTTTGGCCAACCGTTGTGTGATAGTGACCATCTGTGTAGCCCTGCAAGCGATGTCATAAGCCTATTGTACCTTGCATGCCTCGGTTTCAACTTGTTGTATGGTTGGGTCCTCCTAGAGGGAGGTGAGTATCCCAAGCGACTGAGTGAGTAGTCCCGAGCATTTGCAAACAACACTACTCATCGTTTCTACTCCAACTACAACTTCACCATGGTGGTGTTCTCGTTTAGCTGGGAGTGTGGGAGGTTGGGCCTTAGGACAGATCTCTACAACTTGTAACATTTATTCCTCCTAGTTTCTTATGGCCTCTGCTTAGGCTGTGCGAAAGGCGTCTACCATTTGCTGAATCTTGGTAGCTAGTGGGAGGTCCCCGGGGATATCTAGCTCGAGTACCATGCTACACCCCTCCGTCACAGCTTGTTCTACCTCCTGGTATCATGCAGCTAGGTCCTCATTCTGGAAAGTGATCTGTTCTATGTTTACCTTCTGTTCTATTGAGATGTGTAAAGCGTAACCTTCCTTGGCTTGAAACTCCTCAGTTACTCCCTTTTGTAGTAGGCATAATATTTCTCTAGATAGGGTGGCTAGATTTAATTCCCAACTACCTTCATCGCCTGCGGCTACGACTCAAACAACATCTGCTGGCAATGGGAGGATGTGTGGCGTGTGTGGGTTGAACATCTGTTCGGCATCGGCCATGTCTTCTGTGGGCTTATGGGTGACCCAACCCAGGGGTCGCTCTTGTAAGGCCTATAACTACACTCTGATCTCCCCCAACACAATGGTTTGTGTGGCGAGTAGTTCAGGCAATGCATTGGTGATAACATTGCTTGTGGGTTGGCTACTATCCATCAATTCGTTTTCCAAAGCCTTCACAGTTTTGGACTTTTTTCAGGTGGCCAATGATTCCTTGGCATGCGACTACTTGAGGTGGTCCTGCATCTCCATTTCTTGTTGCGGGTCCTATTCCAAATCCATTCCTTGATATGCCTCATCCCCTGTTGTTATCATGTTCGTGGTAGCCTCCTACTGCAAAGGGCTTGTTGTTCCTGACGTGTTCTTTTTGCCAGTTGAGTGAGTCACTGCTAGCGTTCCTTCTTCTGTTGCTGTGTGACCAATCCATTGAGAATAGCCTTGTCTAGGGCACGCCATTCCAGAGGCCATTCTACCAATACCGTGTAAATGGCATCATCTATTGCAAGGAACGGGAGCGTGACCCAAGATCGCTCTAGATCCTTTCGCGCACGGATATACATGTGATGTATGTTTGCTTTGAACTCGGTCGTGCTTTGAAAATTATTGTAGATTATTGGGGACATGCACGGTCTTTGAGAAATCTACGTCCGTATCTTCCCTTCCATGGTGGTCCAAAGTGCCCAGATTGCGAAAACCCTTGTTGCATCCTTTGTAGCCCAGAGCAAAATATACCGCACGACTTCAGGTAGGCTATCCTCAATGGAGGGAAATTGGCTCTCCTGCAGCAATTCACCTGTAAATAGAAGGATTGATAAGAGCAACCATGCATAATAAAAGGTCTTACCCTTGTCCTATGCTTCTTGATAATTGGTCAGAAATTCGTCGCATAAAAATTGTGGCCAATTGAACTGAACCCCCTCAGCACACTGCCCTGCTAATGTGATGACAGGGGATGGCACCTCATCCACGTGACATTTTCTCATGAGTTTACTGGCTAGTAGCTGGGTGGCGACTTGTACTGCGCCTTCGTTGATGCTTGTTATGACATACCCCCACTTTCCTTTATCCAAATGGTACTTTGCCTTCAATATTTCGGCAAGGAAACCCTCGCTACTGGTTCCTATTATGTCTGCTGGGTTATTCCCTTTAATTGGCAGGTGCGTAATCCAATGGATTAGGTTAGTTGTGATTGGGATCGATTCTTCCAATCAGAGATATCTATCATGGATGAGACATAGCAGTTTTCAGATCACAAATACGGCGATGGTCATGTGATGATAGTGAGGTATCCACCTGAAAGTTACTAGCCCCACCCTCTCCACACCTAGTAGCCACTTGTATGGTTATAACTTGTTTTCAAATTTGATGCTTGGAACGTGCCCCTTTGGCAACGCTTCGAACCTTATATCATCCGGAAGAAGTAGGCTCTCGAGTGTAGTTTTTGTAGCATCTACGTCTTTCAATATCTTGGTCATCCCAATGATGGAGAAAGATACGGGGGAAACAATGGAAGCTGGAATGCAAGTTATTCTTCCCCCACCTATTCGTCAATTTAATCGATTATGTCTTGCAGATCATCTTCCTCGTCAGCAGGTTCGGTGGTTACTGCTTTGCCTTTATCAATGGCCGAGCATTTGTTGAATCTTAGGGAGACCCGTACTTTTCCCATCTTCTACTTATTCTTCCTAGGTCACGAGGTACGTGGGGACTTAGGAACTTCTGAAACTTCAGTAACATCCTCAGGCTCTTCTTGATTCAGCTACATTTCTTCTGCGACTCGTGCTCGGGTTCTTTCCATAGTACACATGGAGTGCCTGGTAGCTGTGTACTTGCGGCCTTTTGCTGGTTCAAAGCACCAAAAGTATGGTGGTAGCCACAAACTATGAGATTTGAACAAATCCCTTCCCTCTGTTTTCACTTCATTAGTGGAGTTGAGTTGCTAGATCTTTGCATATCTCGTCTGGAGCTTTCATCTTAATGTCCCGCTGCCCACTCCTTCCTGACCTGATCAGACCTTCCTGTCAGGGCCAATGTGGCTAACAGTCATATTTTGACTTTCCCCCACGGTAGCACTATCCTTGGGGCATAACTGTGAACTTGGGGACTACCTAATTTTCTAAAGAATCCTTTTCCTGCACCAGTTTTTCACAGACTAGTTTATAGTCCCACATCTTCTCTCAACTGCTCCAGGCGCTGGGACTGTAGTTTCTACTGCTAGTTAGGTTCTCGCACCATTGTTGTGAGTTCGAACCATCACTGCTAGCTCAGGCTGTGAGAACCTCTGAAGTATCTGGATCATCGGTCTAGGGTTTATGTTCTTGTGTGAGTGCAGGCACAACCATGATAGTAGGGTTGCAGCGCGTGCTTGGGCTACACTGCTTCGTAGTACACTTTGCTTCTTTGGCCATAACCATAGCTTACCGGCGTTGAAGGACCCGCGACCACTCTGTCTTTTCTGAGCTTCTTTCTATTGCCTATTATAGGCCCAGTGAACCTATGGTATCCACAACTTCCCTAAGCCCCTGGTAACCTTAGTGCTAGCCACTTGGGCACCGATCTTTTGGGATGGCTTCGGGCTCCTATTTCTAAGCTAGGTGGATTTCCACACCTCAGACACTTGTAGCCTATGCTGGCACGGAATGATTACTTTGTTTCACTCTTCCACCCGTGTGTGCACCTTCCTTTGACATCTGCGCCCTGTCATTCGTATCATTGGGATTACACCCTGTCCAGAAACAACAGTTGCGGGGGATGGTTTCTGGGATACCTCAAGCTATTCCTTTGCTCCTATTTTCACCATCTGATTATGATTTAGCATGATTACTTCATGCAGTCGGTTCTACCATCATTCATCCTCTTCATCCGAGTCTGATGTGCAAGAATTATCGCGGTCCCATGAGAGTCGACCATCTGCTATTGGATTGACTCTGTCCTGATCTTGTACTGTAATCACGGGCTCGATATATCGTGCCCCTTCTGAGGGGTCCAACGGGAGCACCACACAGAGAGCTTTCTTTTCGAATATCATTTTTCATTTCTTGAGGTTGATGATTCCATTCATATCTGTTGCCCAATTTATCCCTAACAGTGCAAGATATGGGTTACTATCATCCACAATTTTGATGACCTCAAAATTAGTCTGGGTACTAGCGCCATTGTTGTCTACTGTAACTCCATGTAGGCATTCCATGGGAATAATATTTTTTTGGTTAGCCATCCGTAGTTGAATCAATGACCATTGCAATGGAGGCCTGCCCATGCGTTCCCAAGTTTGCTTTCGTAAAACATTCGTGTCTGACCCCAAATATAAGACATCCTAATCCATCTCATAGTCTTCGATCTGGACAGTTAGTTGCATTTCCCACCCAGTGCGCAAAGCATGTTTACCTAATTTTTGGATCATTTGTAGTTCATCTGTTCCTGCACATCGAGTTATCAATTCCTGCAACCCCTTTACCACTTTAGCATCCATGAGTAAGTTCATGCAGGTTTTCAAAAAGTTCGTTAGCACAGATGTATCCTTCTCTATCCCTAATTGATCCTTACATCCTGACATAGAAGCTTCCATGAAGCTCTTCTTAGCTTCCATAAAGCTTTCCTTCACACGTTCCAAGTCAAAGTCTAGTTGCTTCGGCGGGGCCTTACGGACCCATGCATCCATCTCTCGCTATTTCCCCTTATCTTCTCCAGTGGTAGTGCCACTCCGGAGCATCATATTTATGTTTGGCTCCTCCGTAGGAGGTTTAGCCTTCATCATCTAGACGTTCTGAGTGGGGTTGGTTGGAAGCACCCCCTTTTCTTGCATCTGAGCAATCAACGTGGGGTAATTGACTACTTCATGGTCAAATTGGTAACAATAAGGATAATAGTCTTTGGTTGGGTTCATGCAATCTTGTGCGTAATTCCCTGTTCCTTTGGAATTGTAGCAAATTAATTGCCCTCATCCCCATCCTGGTCCCATGCCTCCATGGCCCCATCTGCGTCCCTGGTACCCTCCCCGCATGAATGGTGCTATGGGATCATGCTCGTGCACCTCTGTTTGTATCCTATAAGTAGGTGTTCAATCCATCAACATTTGGTAACTGCGGAAATTTCCTTTCTCATGGCCCACCGTTCTACAAAAATTACAAAATAATTGTTGAGGAGGGGGTTGTCTTAAGCTTGGAAATAGGTGATAATTGTCCATGGCATGCTTTCCTCCTACCTCATAGATTATGCGCCAGAGTGCGAGCGCCATACTTGGCCTAGCTTGTACCTTTGGTCCCAACGTTATTGGTCCCCATCCTGCCACATAGTTTGCAAAGATCAGACAGTGGTCGTTATCATGGCCCGATCCCTTGCATTTGATACACCACACTTCTTCTCGTACCTCTATCCTAGGCGCTTGTCCCTATTTCAAGCTTCTTATTTCTAGACATAAGTTTTGTATTTGCACTTGGATTTGCTGTACTCTCAACCTTGGGTCCTGTATTGGGGTTTTATGTAGCCGCATTGCTGCCTCCAGTGCTTCAACTTGGGTTGAGATATTTTATTGTGATAGAGATGATCTCAGATATGGCGTTAATGATGTGACAAACCAAGAGAGTTGCTTCACATCTGGAAATGTCATATTGGCCTCGCGGATGGTGCTTTTCAACCTTTGATCTAAATCCCATGGGGTTTCACTAGGAAACATTTCAATATCCTTAAACCCAATAACTGACTGTGCTTCTGACTTGGGTCACCCAAAGTCCTTGTTTAGTGCCTCCTGGATTGCTGTCATTCCTTCATTTGGATGATCACTTGAATATTTCATGTACCAGGTCAATGCACGATCCTGCAGCGTGCTAACTAAGGTAGCCTTCTTGATGTTATCAACTGTGATGCCTTGAGCACCCCATACAGATCTCATCATAAACTAAAACTGGCATGGTTCCTCATTTCCTATCCCTTTAAATGTCAGCAGCTGGACTACGTTTGCCATCACAAATTTTGGTGGTGGCGGGGATTGGGGGTGGCAGGGTTGGGGTGGATGAATTCAATGTAGGTGAAGCGGGTGGTGGCATGGATGAAGGTGGTCTTAGTGGGAAGTGCTCCCTGATCAACCGAACCACACTTCTTGGTGAGAACCTCACGAGCTTCTCCTCATTGTCCTGGGAAATAGAAGCTAAAGGACTATTCTCTACTCCTCCCATTCCATGGTAACCTCTTCTACTCCGCGTTACTCTCGACATCAACAAATGTGCATAATTTATTTTTCAGACAACAACATCTTAATCCAAGTATTCAATGATTTGATATACCTACCGCAAGGTCCTTGAAGAAACTTCCTTTCTACTTCACTATAGCTCACAGTTGTATCTATCCGAACTCGGTAATAAATCCTCCTATTACCCTATCCAGCCAATGATCTACTACGTGCATGATTTTACCCTCTGTGGCTTCTATCCTGCGCACCAGTTCTTCGGTCCACACAATAGGCTGGTCCAATCTGCACCTTCCCACACTATCAGCTAGTCTTGTGATCCACTCATACAGTTCTACTAGAAATGATGCAAAGAGGATTTCATGAATATCTGTGAATATATAACAGTCTAGCCAATCTTCCTCTAATACTCGCAGGTTTCTGTTTTCCTGAACTGCGAACTCATGGAGTTTCAGATCCCACCACTTTTCAATCTCTTTCTTTGTATGGTTCCAGTGTTCACATACCAGACACCTCTTAGGCATATCTTGGTCATGGAAACAAAACCATTTGTTGTCTTATATGGGCCTAACCTAGATTCAAAAGAATTATTTAGCCAAACAAATCCCGCAGCTACTGGCCCTTTCTACAATAGTCTGCGGAGCACAAACTGGGGTCTCACCTAAGGTAGCAGGAGAGGGTGCTAGAACCAGGTTTCCGCACCCTTGGGATGTCTAGATGTTGTTTGGAGGTTTCACGCACCATTCCAAAACGTCGCATTGTCCTATTTCGTGGAGATCCAAACCCAGAATAATCTTTACTAGTTATTAGCGCGCTGTTTACAGATCTAATCTATTTGACGAAGTAGTTCTTAGAAGGGTCTTTAAGCAAACATTTATCAGATTTATCTAGTTCATGCACTTAGATTAAATGCAAATTCACATGTATTCAAAATGTAAGCATATGCGCATAGATAAAATAGTAAGATTAATCATACAAAAATCTAGATCCGCGATACTTGAGATTTAACACAGAATTACCAAAGCAGCTTATCTTTATTTACTTTCTTCACCAATACATCCAGATCCATCCTGTGAACTCAGTTGCAGGAGTTCATACACACAGCTGCAGACTCTTATAGGCCTCTATGCATACAACTGCAGAATCTCTATCCACTACCCAAACCATCAACTTAGACTTATAGACGCTTACAAATTGTTTTCCTCAAAAACCCATTACATTCCTGAACCAAGATCATACAAACAAAATTAGATTTCTATACCCATAGAGCCTCAATCTATTTATACCTTTCCATGGACCATGATCCACGGGTGGGCTGACTCATTTTACATTTCTTTACATTATTTTTGGGCAGACTTCCCTTTGACTTCAACCTATTACAAATCGCACTCTGCGCTTCTCGCGGAATCTTTTCCCAAAATTGAAGTCTTTGTGTCCCATGACTATTACGCAGGGCTTCTGCTACCCAACAACTCTTCCCTGATAATTATTCCTCCCTTGTGTGGTTTTCTCTTATGCCTAGGTCTATGTGCTGAACTGTCACTGCCGTTGTCTTCCTCCTCCTCATAGTCTCTATCTTCTTTGTCCATGTTTGCAAATTTTGAGACTATGCACTCCTAGAAAAGGGATGAAGGGAGTGAGTGAGAGTTATTAGGAATTAGGAATGGGAGATGACATTATGAGGTATTTGGTGGGCTAGGGAATGAATGGGAGGGTACGAATCATGAAAATGAGGGAGAGGGGCTTGGGTCCTTTTTTGAACTATAGCTTGTGGGATGAAGGACAAATGAATATAAAATGTTATGGAGTGATATAGGGGAGGGTTTCAGGGCTTTAGTTATAGGTGATGGGAGAAATAATGGGGGTTAGGGTTTCTAGGGTATCATTAAGGAAGAATCTAGGGTTTCACTTTTTCCATTGTAAATTACCTTTAAAAACTTCAATTGCAAACCAATGATGAAGTACAGTGAGGAAACTTGATTGAGGGAGGAGAGGGTGATTTTTGATGTTTTTAGGTAGCTGGAGGATTTTTGGCCCTTGTTGGCTCAAAGTGTAGTTCCTACTACAGGCGTGAAATGCCCTCTCACAGTGCGGTGTTATTTTAGACTACCAGAATCGCCCTATGCGCAACACTCAGCTTGTACGCACAACGTCACCTCCTAAACGTGAAGCCCCACTTCAATCCAACTTTTAGCTACCTTCTCGATGCCCAAATTGAGCATGGGATATCTCATTGGAAAGCTTGTCGAGTATAATATTTAGAAAGTCTTGAATTATTCAATTTGGAGCTCATTTTCCTATGAAAAATCTCAATCTCCCAAGACTGGTCAAAATGTGTAGAATGACGTTGCCAAAATGCACAATGTTGTTTCAGTCAACTTTTGGAGGTCTTCCTCAACTCCAAATTGGGCTCATGATATCTCGTTGCAAATATATATATTTCTAATTATCATTGGACTCATCAAACAAGTCATTTGGTCACTCCAACTAGGCAAGATCTTGATTTTCCCAAGATCACTCCAAAAGTGCATCAACTCTCCTAAGGCAAATTATTTTTTTGGACATTTATCCCAAACCATGAGACCTGTGTAAAAAATGAAGGAGGTTTTTCTTCTTGGGTATATTAGGGACAAAAAACTCTCTCACTTTTGTCAAATTCAACTTTTCTTGCTCAAAAACATAATTTGAATAAAACCTATCCCAGTGTGTGGAATAGGGGATTTGTAGAAATGAATGGAAACGTAGGGGATAAGGGGCTTCTAAATTCTTGAGAATATTTTGGGAAGTATGGAGGGATGTTAGGAAGTAGGGGAAAGTGGAATTTCGAGGAATGAGTTGAGTGGAAGGGGTCCAAAAGGAAAAAACACAGGCCTAACCTAGAAAAGTGTCAAATTGTAGCAATAGGCTAGGATTTGTGGGAAAATGATGAATTTGATTGATATCAGTGATGGGAAGTGTTTAAGAAAATATATTAAGGATAGGGGAAGGTGTATGAGTATCAAGATACAAGTTTTGTTGATGATTTGATTATCCAAGAAAAATTACCTCAAAACCCTAGGAGAGGGAAATGAGCCTTACCTAAGCGCAATTGAAGCACAAATAAGGTGTAAAATGACCCATTGGAACCTAAAATAATGATGAAAACTCTTGGAATGATGGTACACTCAGCCAAATAGTGAAATGGACCAATACTTGGAAAACTTTGGAAGGAGTGAAAACAATCCTAGACCTAATACCTAGTGACCAAATTTTACTTGAAGACTCATTGAAATGACAAAATTTGACTTTGACACCCTAAGACCACATTGTAAGAGCATTTTTTATTGGCAATGGAAGGCTACAAAGACTAACACTAACATTGGTTCCATTGGGGATGGTAGCTCCTTGGAGGTGCCAAGAACACCATAGACCAAGTAGCCTTATCCATTGGGCATGGAGTAAAAAAATAGTCAATTTGAAATACATGACTGAATACTGATGACTCAAAGACACAAACTGACTTTTACTCAACTAAAAACTGACTCAATACTAAAACACAACTAACAAGCTAGAAAATATGCTCAAAATGAATCTCATTCAATAAAACCTACTCTAATTGTTCCGTTCATCACCTGATCAAGTGAAATGAAACAACTAATGCAACCAAGTAAGCATTTTGGCTGCTGTTTGAATTCTCCTCAAGTTCTTGTTTATGAGAAAGAAGAGAGAACTAATGAAATGAAACTTCCATGAAAACTTGTAAACAAATCCAAATTTTCCTAGATTGAATAATATGGATTCTCTATCTGACTCCAAAAATACTACATAAGGATCTTGAAATTCATGTGCACTGGGACTTAGCTCTTCCAATGGATTACTTTGCTTCTCCTCATACCATGAATGCAAACCTTTATCTGAGCTTTGTGATGAGACTCCTTCTAAAAATGACAAAGAAACCAACTACCGGATCAAGTTTGTATCAATACCTTTTCCAAGCTCACAGTTAGCTAATGGAGAAGGACTTTGACTACATATGTCATCCAACACATCAGCTATTAGATCGTGAAAAACTTGAAAAGACTGTTGCAACCCATTTTCTATTAGTTCCAATGAGATTGCATGATTTTCTATAGGATGCTCATCCTTTATTGATGATATACTATGCAAATTTCCCTTCAAAAACTGAAATGATTCAAAACATAATGGTACGAAATCATCTTGCATGATTTGATCATATGTTCTAGCTTCCAAGTCTTAATCTGCAACTTGACATTCAATGGCATTGGGGGGCTGTAAATCTAAATATGAGAAGTCTTGAACAAGGATTTTGTTGCCCTTTAGATGGTCAAGATCAAAACTTATTGATGGTTGATTTTTGATTGCACGAAATTTGTCTCTGATCAATTAAAACGAAGTAAACCAAAAAGGCAAAGATCCTTCACTTACTTCAAAATTTTCTGCCCTTTCCTCCTCACTTCCATAGCTGATATGCATCACTTGATCACTATATTCAAGTTGTTGAAAGTGAACTTCCTCCTTCCACAAACCAGTTGCTGATTGGTCTGCAAGATTAGCTTATGTTTGGAGAACATAATCATCATCATACTAATAAAAATTTGGCAAATGATCAGTATAAAACACATCATAAATCATACATGTCAGATCAACAGATCTCTCTTCTCCAAGTTGATCTATAAAACAATCATTATCAGATCAATGACAACTGGGATAAGAAAGAAAATGTTTTGGATCAACCACTTGTTCTTCTTCAATCAGTGAGCCATGGTCTTGAACATCATACTCATTCCTTGTGGTGATCTTTTGCATCATGTATTCCACTACACTTACCCAAATGTCGAGTTTTACCTCTAAATATGTCGATTCCTTTGGATCTATGTTCTTCATATTTTCTTACTTCAACTTCGCCCTTCTGATCAGCAAATTAGCCTCTACATCTACTGCGATATTTTGCATCTCTTCAAGTGTTGCAAGGTTCCTTTCTCTCTACTGAAACTCCATTTCCAAATCAAAGGCTTCTGGATAATGCAAGAGAGCTGAATCACGAGTAGGTCTTATATTAAGAGGCATCGAACAATAAGATTGGTTAAATCTGGTTGAAAATTTTTGTACTGTCTCCCTTTGTTGTCTTTTCAACTGGTTATACTCTTCTAGAATCGAGAAAGGGTTATGTCCGACCACACACTTGTCGAGAAAAACTTTGAAAAATTGCTGGAAATCTGAGATGCTCACATTAGGTAGGGTTTTGAACCAACTTTTGACTTTGCCTTGCAAAGAAAGAGCAGAAAGCCTAATACTGACATCCTCTTCATCAACTTCAAAAATGTCAAGAAAAGACTCAAAATTTAGTACATGTCTCTCGACAATGATGTTGTCACTTTCACCATCAAATCTTGGTGGATACTGGTAATGATTATTAGGGAAAGCATGGGATATACGAGGTAAAATCAGAGGCTTGTATCTATCTAGAATTTTACAAGGTATAGGAGTATACAAAAAAGCTATAGAATTATTCTTGATCTCTTCAAGCTCATCAATTTGAAGACAGTCATCATAAGATTTGGAAGAAGGGTCTTGATCAAGATCAAAGGCATGCGAATATTTTGTATTCGCAATCTTCAAAGGGAAGGAATCACATGCAGGTCTAGGATATTTTCTCAAATGTAGTATAATTTGTAAAGCCTTCTTGACATTCTCGGGAAAAGAGAAGAAATAATTTATAACAAATAACATAATGTCTTTGATGAAATTCCAACTTGAATACCTGATCTTTCCATATTGTCGTTTCATGTTTTTGCTAGTCAGGTTCATCCTCCAGTGGAGTCCTTGGATCTGATCTCGAAACTAAATTGGAGTCACTAGGTGAATGATTTCAGCCTTCTAGTGTCTGATCATTGTCCATCATCAGAAATCAGATCTGAACTTGATATATTTTTCTGAGGAACATAAAACTACGTTCCCCAGAATGGTCGCCACTATGTTATCACCTAGATTGAACCTCAGGCTAAAGGAAGGCAATGCCAGGGTAACCATAAACCATGCTTAGCCAAGTGGCTAGCCCTACTAGGCTGGGAGAGGGCTATCTTCGTAAGGATCTCAGTGAAGATGACTAGATCAGGAAAAGGATATTAGGCTAGGTATAGTAGCACAAGGTTTGATTTGATTTTGAAGGGGTTTTGCTGGATCAGGAGGAACCAGACAGTTAGGACTAGGGAATTAGATCAAAATTATAGGTTATTCAATGGGGTAAGGTAGGCATAGGGTTTAGCACTCTAGGGCTTAATGGGTGAGATGTTTTAAGGCTGGTGTAGGCTAGGAAGAGCATCCGATTACCATGGATCATTCCCAAACTGTAGAAAACATATAATTGTGAATATTTCCCCAAAGCAGAGAAGTGATGTAATGAATTCTATCTATCAACTTGAAAACATTCACTTAGAAGTAATGAAATGATTAATTAAGTACACAAAAAATATTAATATATGATCACAAGAGAAGAAACTGAACTAATTTCCATACCACATGGATCCTAAAGAAATAGCTGCAATTTTTATTAATCTCCTACTAAACTTCTACAAAATGATGTACAATCAAGGCATAAGCATCCATCTGAGTCCAACCATTTACAATGAGAAGGAAGAAGAAGATATAGACATTGTCTCAACCTCCTCACATCCTCATGGGTCAAATCCCTAAGATGAGGAGCTAATCTAACCAACACTGAACAAGAAACTGGAATCTAGGCATCCTAGCAACTTGCCTCTAAAAGTGAGGACACTAATTCATTTGTGCTCAAAATGACTTTTAATCTAATGAATATATCCTCTAATACTAATTAGCCATCATATTTACAAGCCAAGATATCATTTACATTAGTAAAACATCCTCCAAACCTGAACAAAATTGGTGAGAAGCACCATCATCAAGCATCTTAATGAGCGAAGGAAGCTTCAGCAAGCAACCTAAGCCTATCCTCCTCTTTTTTTCCCTTTAGATCCTGCCTTAGCCTATCTTTCATCTATTTGACCCTCATGTTGCAAATTTTGTTCCAGGCCTTGTAGTGGTAGGCCATGTACCTGATGATCTGGTTGTCCCTATTGGCCTTTTGCAATAGCTTCTCTAAGTGAAAATTGACTCTTTCAAGCCAAATATCCCTATCACATTCAATTTCCTTCTCAATGAGAGTAAAAGTGATAGGTTCCTCTTCCAATTAGCTAATTTACACTTGTGACCTTGTTGTTTTGCCTTGAGAAGTTCCAGCTCCATGAGGACCCGCTTATCACTCAGTTGCTTGTTCTCTTGTTCCAGATATGTGATGACATACTTGGCTCTCTCCAAATTGTCCATCAATGCTTGTACTTGAGCCTCTTTCTCCTTGTTGAAGGCATCGGAAATTGGGTCAACAACAAGGGGGATACCCGCCCGGTCCAGACCTTAGTTGGCAGTTCCTTATCTGTTTGGTATAGCGGGTCCGACTGGGGATATGGGACCAGTTTCCCAATTCAGTGTGTGTGTGTGAGAAAGATGGGTATTTCTGTTCTAAATGGAACACTTCTATCCTAATTCTAATCTAATGCTATGCTATTGTATTCTAATAAAAAAAAAAACATTGAAATTTATGCTAACCCGGGGTGTGATCTTTCTTCTATGTGATCTAAAAAGATTTCAAACAATAACTAGTAATAAAGATCATTAAGCTATTATAAGAAAGGAATTCAATAAGGATGAACTACTTCATATAAGAAGTTAGACGAAATAGTTGTGAAAACTTATCGCATAAATGAGCTATTCATACACTAAACATAAACAAATAGTTATCACCATACAAAAGTGCCAAATGATAACTCAGACATCCATGATGTAATATATAAACAACTAAAAACCGAATATCACTTTAACGCATAAGCAGAAATGGTTAGGAGATAAAAGTACCATTTATAACTAGTCCTACTCATGAGCTTCAAGCGATAATTGATTTATCTCTCCTTGATTTAACATCCACTAAGAGTACAGAAGCACAACATCAGTAGCAGATATCAAATGCAAATATCAAATAAACCATGTTCCATTCATTCACCAAAACCTCCTCTGAGGGTGCAAAAGTGCATGTTCTGAGGACAAGCTTTTGATAAATTTTTGGACCCCTCTCTAAATGCATGAGAAGGGTTTAAATACTACTAACTAAATAACTTATTTACAGAAATTGAGGATTCGGTTTCAATGACCAACCTCTTTCTAAGCAAAACTATTTCTAAAATTAAATCTACTATCTAACTATTTCTAAATTTTCTCCTTAATGTCGCAAGCATTCAATATTTTCTTGAGTGGAATCGATTGACTGTCTTCCGTCTTTGTTTGAGTTAAGCAAATAGAATCGGCAAGAGCTGGCATTATCTTCTCAGTAAAATTGATGATATACTTGAGAGTCATCCAATGACTATGTGTCATTACCATGTATACCTGGTAAAAATCCCATTTCAACTTGGACAACCCTTGGACTGCTTCTGCTTTTCCTTTAGTCTTCTGTTTCCAGTTTGTTTCTATCGTTTCTCTCTTGCAATTTTCAGGGATTGCAGGTGATTGAGTAACTAAGAGCCTTCCTTTTTGAGCAAGTTTTCTTAGCGATGCACTAAGCGCTAATCGCGCATCAGAAAATACCTATGTTTCTTGATCTGCACTTCCCTAATGCATTTTTTGCCTCTTGCGCCTTTTTCTCTCATCCGGTATAAAGCTCAAAATTTGTAAAAATAGTGATTCCGTGAGCTCTTGACCCTGAGAATTAAACTGCTTGTTTCTAGTATCAACATCGTTCAGTACCCATTCAACCATCGTTGTATATGAGAAATATGTGATAGATGCCTTAGAAGAGTTCTGTGGCTCTTTTTCTTCCTTAAGTGGATTATGCGTGCCTTCCGAAGTGGACAATGGAGTGCTGCCTTTCCTCCTCATAGTTTTCTAGACATAGCCTTGTATAACGCTTCATCCTTCTTTCTTGCAGTTTACACTAAGGTGGAAGTAATGATAAAAGATAATGACATGAAAAATTTAAATGCCGAAGATATGCAAAATATGCCACCTTACGTGAACTATTTCTTCGATAAACACAACACCAAACTTCATTAACAACTGGCAACAACTCATTAATTTGCATTAAAATGCATGACCAATTCTTGGCTTAAAAAGTTTTCTCGAATAATGAGCCAGAACCAACTGTGCTGGAGAAGTCCTGAGATTTTGCTTTGCGATATCGCAGATCGTTGTATCGTAAATCGCAATTTCATCATGTTGTTTTTTTATCGCAAGGTCGCAGTATCGCAATATCGCAACATCACAACTTTGCAGTATCGCAATATCGCAGATCGTTATGTGTGATTCATGTGATTTTTGCGATGCGCGATATGTGATATCGCATGTCGACGATTTTAGAGTTTTTTTAATGTGAGTGCTTCTTTAATGTATGGGATGCGATGAAGTTTCGTGTCGCAATCTCATGTTTTTCATCAGTTTAACTCATTAGAAGGTACCCTATCATTCTTTGCACGATGCAATATCTCTTAAGGAGTGAATTTTACTTTCTTCATTATGAAAATTAGGTTTTTTAGATCCTTCAAGGTATTTTCCTAAGTCCATGATGTTGTAAGTTTTATCTAAAAAGAAAATATAACACTAATTGATTTTTTAGATTTTTACTGAGGGTCCCCACTTATTTAGTATTAGCAATAACACTTCATAAGGAGGGGGGTTGTTGGTGGCCACAACACTCCTGTATGATGATGTCCTTTATTGTTTCTTCAACCTAAGCCTCTAAGTCAATTGTTTCCATGCCATGATGAGTATAATATTTCTTCGGCTCATCATACTCTTTCAAATCAAAGTCTCTCTCTTCCTCCTCATCATCAAAACTTTCCTTGGGCATCTTTTCTTTCCCTTAGTGCAGATGTTGCACCTATTCCTACTATGTTGATGAAGAAGGCAAAGCCCCTTCCACATCGTGTGGAGTAAGCATTTGCCTATAAGTTGATGAACAAGGCAAGGTCCCTTCCATGTCCTGTGGAGAAAACACTTGCCTATCAGCTGCAAACAATTTCCTTGTGCCCCTCTAATATGTCACGTAGATCCAAGGCACCTCAGTAGCTCTAGTCTCTTTGACCTTCTCATCTGTCTTCACCTGAGCACTGCTAGAAGGTCCTCCTGATTCTTGAGACACTGGTGGAGGAATTTGAGGACCCCTGGAGATGTCATGAGCAATGAATGTCTCCCAAGAGATGTTGAGGAAGCTAAGATGATGAAGCACAATCATCTTGATAAGGGAATAATGATTAAGACTACTCATCTACTGAGGGTATGGATTTTTTTTGTATAAAGTGGGCCATCTTCTCAATATTCCTGAACAAGCAATAAGGGAGGTTTAACATCTTCACCCTAGTAAAATGCATGAGAAGCCTAATGTGATAGGTATACAGTCTCGAAAATCTTCCCTTACAAGTGAAATATTTCATGATGATTTTTATCATGGGGGCATACTTGTCTTCAAGAAACTTGAAAGGAAAAACCTTTTTGCCTCATTTCTATACCTGGGTTTGATATAAGGCTCATAATAGTGTTCATCCAAGTCCTGTGCCTTGTACCAATTCTCCCCTACACTTGGAATCTTTTTTTCATCTGCAATGATAGCGGGTGAGACTATGAACGTCACCCCAGCAAAAGTTACCCTATTGTCTCGAAGATTGGCTACAAAGAGCCTAGTGAGCTCAGGGTGGTGTTGAACTCTCTCTACCTGCTCACAGAAATCATAGCACCCTAGATGTTTGAAACAAGTGGTAGCCAACTGAGAGGCCTACAATTCTCTGAGGTTTGATGGCTCTTCTCTGATAATTTTTCCTCCCTTGTGTGGTTTTCTTTGATGCCTAGGTCTATCTACTGAACTGTCACTGCCGGTGTTTTCCTCCTCCTCATAGTCTTTGTCTTATCTGTCCATGTTTGCAAATTCTGAGGCTATGCACTCCTAGAAAAGGGATGAAGGGAGTGATCCAGAGTTATTAGGAATAAGGGAATGGGATATGACATTGTGAGGTATTTGGTGGGTGAGGGAATGAATGGGAGGGTGTGTATCATGAAAGTGAGGGAGAGGGGCTTGGGTCCTTTTTTGAAGTATAGCTTGTGGGATGAAGGACAAAGGAATATGAAATGTTATGGAGTGACATAAGGGAGGGTTTAAGGGCTTTAGTGATAGGTGATGGGACAAATAATGGGGGTTAGCATTTCTAGGGTATAATTAAGGAAGAATCTAGGGTTTCATTTTTTCCATTGTAAATTATCTTTAAAAATTCAATTGCAAACCAATGATGAAGTACAGTGAGGAAACTTATTTTCTTGAGGGAGGAGAGGATGATTTTTGATGTTTTTAGGTAGTTGGAGGCTTTTGGCCCTTTTTGGATCAACGTACAACATTTGTTATAGGCGCGCAGTGCCCTCCTAAGCATGCAACCCAGTGTTATTTTACACTACTGAAATCGCCCTATGTGCAACACCAGTTCCTGAATGGTTAGTGCAACTTCAACCCAACTTTTTACTACCTTATTGATATCCAAATTGAGAATGGGATAGCTTGTTGGAAATATTTTCGAGTCTAATTTCTAGAACATCTTGAATTTTTCAATCTGGACCTCATTTTCCCTGTCAAAAGCTCAATCTCCCAAGACTAGTCAAAATGTGCAGAATGAGGTTGCCAAAATACACACTGTTGTTTCAGTCAACTTTTGGAGGTCTTCCTCAACTCCAAATTGAGCTCATGATAGCTCATTGGAAATCTATATGTGTCTAGCTATCATTTGACTCATCACGTGATTCATTTGGTCACTCCAGCTAGAAGAAAGCTTGATTTTCCAAAGGTCACACCAGAAGTGCATCAACTCTCCTGAGGCAAAGGATTGTTTGGACATTTCTCCCACACCATGAGACCTGTGTAAAGACGAAAGAAGGTTTTTCTTCTTGAGCCTATTATCGACAAAAACATGTCTTACTTTTTTCAAATTCATCTTTTCTTGCTCAAAAACATAATTTGAATAAAACCTATCGCGATGTGTGGAACAGGGGATTTGTAGAAATGAAGGGAAATGAAGGGGATGAGGGGCTTCTAAGTTCTTGAGAAAATTTTGGGAAGTAGGGAGAGATGTTAGAAAGTAGGGGAAAGTGGAATTTCAGGGATTGAGTTGAGGGGAAGGGGTCCGAAAGGGAAAAACATAGGCCTAACCTAGAAAAGTGTCAAATTGTAGCAATAGGATAGGGTTTGTGGGAAAATGATGAATTTGAGGGATATTGGTAATGGGAAGTGTTTAAGAAGCTATATCAAGGATAGGGGAAGGTGTATGAGCATCAGGATACAAGTTTTGTTGATGATTTTACCATCGAAGAAAAATTACCTTCAAAACCCTAGGAGAGGGAAATGAGCCTTACATAAGCATAACTGAAGCACAAACAAGGTGTAAAATTACCCATTGAAACTTGAAATAATGATGAAAAATCTTTAAATGATGGTACACTCAGTCGAATAATGACATGGACCAATACTTGGAAAACTTTGGAAGGAGTGAAAACAATCCTAGACCTAATACCTAGTGACCAAATTTTACTTGAAGACTCATTGAAATGACAAAATTTGACTTTGACACCTTAAGACCACTTTGTAAGGGCACGTTTGATCATTGGTGGAAGGCTACAAAAACTAACACTAACATAGTTGATGATAACACCCATTGTTTCTGATAGTTGACTCGGGCCTCCTCTTGACAAGTAAATTTTTTTTTTGTACACATGTTAGCACACCACTTATGTGTTGCCAACATCTGACCCCTCCATCCTTCTATGCCGAAGAAGGTATGATGTTTGTTAAAAATATTCACAGCCTAACAACACTCTACTTGAACTACAAGTGGCCTGTTTTCTTGGTTCTATTCGAATGTGTGAAAGGATTTCTTCTAGTTAACCTAGATAAACATGGAGGAGGTGAAGGTTATCAATTGATATCGCCCACATATGGCACTAGGTTTAACAATTGATCGGTCCCCAAAAAATAATCATGCATGTAGAGTTCACACATCAAGTGCTGGTTCAGAATATTGTGTTCCTTCAGGATCACTGGAAATTGTATCGGATCTTCAATTTCGTGACTTATCTCTTGATGGATGCTCTCCAAATAGAAGAAAAAGTATTGTTCATGGAAGAATAGAGCATAACTACGAGTAGGAGGTCGGTGTGCCATTGTCTACTATGCTAGAGCGAACATTTCATATTTGTTAACCTTTAGTAGCTACACTTGTTTTTCTAGTTCCTCAATATTTTTCTTTTGTTTTTCTTGTTGCTTCTTAGCTTTATCCATCTGAGTCACGTAACTGGTCACAATTCTCACATCTTGTTCTTGAATCCCTCGCACTCCTTCCCAGTGGGCTTCCAAAGATATAGACCCTTGTTGAAGATGAGATGCAGTAGCCTACTATTTCCAGATTTCAGCAATGAACAAGAATTCCCACGATTCAAACAGATGCAACAATGGTTTGGTTTGTACCACTGCTGAAGTGGTTTTTACTCCATGATTCATAGAAACCCAATCGAAATTCTTCTTGTGATTCTTCACCCATATCTATTAGCATAAAACCTTCTTCCGAAACTTAATAATCTCCAATTTTAATTGCATATTTTCTTTGAATTGCGACTGGTACCTTCTTAGATGGGGGTCTTCCTTTTTGTGCATTGTTCAATAAATTCTTGCTGGATAATGATGTCCTCCACTAGTCATGCGACTGGTGTTGGATTTTGTGGGTTAATGTTAGGAAACTCATCCATCGATTCCTACTTCACCCTTATTTCCTCTATCTTTTCCTCAATTCCAAGGATAACCCCAAAATTTTCCTCCGCAGGTATTGAAACCTTTACATTATCTCTAAGTGACAACAAAACCATTGCAGGCTCTTGCGCAGTAACATTTTTGACACATTTTTCATGTGGATGCTTTGGTCGCTCTGTTTTCTATTTATCCTCCTCCATCTGCTCAAAAATAAGTTATGGCTTTTGTGGGTCGATACAAATAGAAACATTCTCTTCCAACGGCTTTCTGCATGTAACTCTACCCACAATTTATTCGATTATTTGTTCGAAAATTGGTTTTGACCCTTGCAGGTTGATAACAATAACCATTTTTTCTTCTAGTGGCTCTATGCAAATAGAACCATCCATAGTTTCTTCAACTTATCCCTCGGTCAACATTGGTTATTGTGTAATAGTGTCAACCACCTGTCCTTTGATTTTCCCAATTTGTCCACCAGTTGACACTAGTTCTTGTGTGATAGTGTCGATAATGGTGCGTCTAGTTGTCCCCACAAATTTTAGTATCAGAGGAGAGATCTTCTCTTTCACCAAGCCTCTAGGGGTGAAAATTTTCCTTACCCCTATTGGGAGAGAGGAAGAAAGTGAAGAAGAAGGGATATCGTCCTCGATTTCCATCCTTTATACACCTGCTACTTTAAATCCTTCTCCTTTTTCCATGCCATCTTCTTTTATGGTTTGATCAATTTTTTGACAGTCGAGACTGGTTCTTATGTAACAGCATTGACCGTGACTTCCACTTCTTCCATTGGTTTCTCCATGACTTTGGCAGGCGATGCTAGTTCTTTTGTAACAACACCTACAATTTCTTCTATTGCTGACAATTATTCCATCATCTTAGTGGCTGATGTTGGTTTCTGTGGAACAACATCAATTGCACTTCCTTCCACTTCCATTAATCCTATTTCCAGGTCGGTAGTTGACACTAGTTCCTGTGTAGTAGTGTCATCTACACCCCCTTCTATGTCCATTTATTCTTCTTCCAGGTCAGCAATTGATGTTGGTTCTTATGTAACAACATCTTTTGTGGCCCCTTTCTTAATTAGTGATTCTGATGTATCCTGCTCCATCAACAATAATTCCCCTTGTTCAATGGCTGATGTTCATTCTTGTGTAACATTGTCATATGTAGCTTCTTCTTCTGCTACTAATCCCTCTTCCTATCTTGTTGGCATCATGGCCACAAGTTCTTCTTCTACCAATTCAGGGAATTTTGGCTAAGCCACAGAATTTTCTGACACAGCATGCACCACCAACAACTTCACAAGCTTTTGGTTTGTGAGGATTGCCAATGGCTACCACGAATGATCAGAAAACCATGCCATTAACTGCAAATTATTCCATAATAAATGTGGCATATCCAGAGAATGCACACAATAGAACCAAAGGCATGCTAGAAGTTTGAAAAGGTATTTGAATAGGGTGGAAATCTGCCCTTCACAAGTGATGTATTGCACCATGAAATGCACGACGTCGGCCTATGGATATGGAAAATACTTCTGATCATAGCCCCTTCCCTTTTGAATGACAGTCTCCCCTACTTGTAAGAATAATTACGAAAATTTTGGTAGAGGAAATTTCCTAGTGAATCGTTTCTACCACCTTGCGGCAATATGCTAACAATTGAAATAACTTTCTCTATGATAGGAATTTCCATGCCGCAAACTCTGGAATAATTCTTGTCCAATTTCAATGCAAATTCAATACTAACAACTTCATCGAATTCCTAAAACCTCTTAAAATAGGTATTCCATCCTGCATTATGAAAATCTTGCCATACATATGGATGACATCAGACCTGTACTGTGTCTTCAGGTTCACGCCTAACAACTTGCCCACCCATTTTTCAAATTTCCTTGTAGAAACACTAAGAGTAGTAGCACTCAGAGCAGTAGAAAAATTGTTGAGGAGAACATTAGCTAGTAAGGTTGTGATGACAAGAATTACAGTTTCCAGAGATGTGGTGAAAGGAAAATGTGGGACAATATTATGGAAAAATTCATTGCGGATTATGGTAAATAATGGAAATTATTACACTGCATTGGAAAGGACCATAATTCAATTCAATCATACATAGTTCAAGGTCCAATGCATATAGATAATTGCGCAAGGTATGGTGAATATCGAAATGTTAATGTGGAGTGTATGAGCTACCGTGAGGTTCAACAACAATGATGTTGAATCATTGTTGATGTTAAATATGACACATTTAAAATTAGTATAGTACCTCCCCCCAACTAAGGGATTATTCTTTGTGGTCATGTTTAGTCATGTCATAGGTGAAACATCAATCAAATCCATGAAGTTAGTTGGGGACATACCTGTCGACTTACCTTGATGGAGTAACAACACCGGAGGAGTAAAAACACTGGAGGAGTAACAATACCAGAGGAGTAGCAACACTAGTGTACTTAGACAATCATGACGAATGGAGTAACAACACTAGAGGAGTAACACCATTAGTGATGTAACAACACCAACAAAGTACCTGCAAGAAAACAATAATAGAGTATTAAAAAGATTTTATTATATATTATATATATATATATATATATATATATATTATATATATATATATAATATAATATATATATATAATATATATATAGATAATATATATTATATATATATATATATATATATATATATAAAGACAGAGATGTAGAGGAAGAATTCTCTACACTAATAAATTCAAAAGCAGAATTATCAAAGAGATGTTTAATAAAGGTGACTTTGGAAACTAGATATGATACAATCTGAGGCGATGCCCATTTACAATCAGAGCAGTATGTGCCTTATCGATTGTTACAAGTCTAATAGTCCCGTTATCAAACAACATGTCAAATTCATATGGTCCCATCCATCTAGAGTATAGTCTTCCTTTAAAATATTTGAATCGAGAGTCATCAAGTAATGTCCAATATCCTCTTTGAAACACCTTTTTCTTGATAAATTGATCATTCCATTTAGTTCGTTACTGTTGAATTGTAGCAGTTTTCTGGATAGCTATCAAGAAAATTTCATCCAACTCATTTAACTATTCCAGTCGGTGTTTCTCAGCTTTTGAAAGATACAAAACTACTTCAAGGGCTATCCTGAGAATCCTAATTTCGAATTCCACTAGAAACAAAGGTGATTTCCCATAGACAATCTCATATGGTGAAAATTGTGTTGTGTTCCGCCATGTTGTTCTATATGCCCAAAATTCCTCAAGAAGCTTTTCATCCCAGTTGCGATGATGGTTTGCTATAGTATTCGTAAGGATATTCTCCAACTCTTTATATATACTCTCAACTTGACCATTCACCTGAAGATGATATGGAGATGTCACCTTGTGCTTGATTCCATACTTCTTCATAAGTTCTACTATAATATGTGATGTGAACTATGTCGCTCCATCTGAAACTATCTATATAGGAGCTCCATACCAAGCGATAATTTCTTCGAATAAGAAATCTCAAACAACCTGTTATGTTGCTTTCACAGCAGCCTTAGCCTCTACCCACTTTGTCACATAATTCGTGCAGACTAGAATGTGGACTTTCTGATGTGAGGATGGAATGAATGGTCAGGAATCAATATCCCATTTATCAAAGGGTTCAAGAACTAGTTGAGGCTATAATGACATCTCATCCAACCGACCAAGTTCTCCCATCCACTGGTAGCTATCACACCCTCAGACATATTTCCTTGCATCATGAAAAATAGAGGGCTAATAGTACCCCATCAGTAACACCTTATGACCTGTGCTCTTATATGAAAAAATTCCCCCCACACGGGCCACCGTGAGTAAATTTCAAGACATCATAGATGTGATTTTGACCTATGCAGCACCATATTTGCTGATCAAGTCATGTATAATAGAGGTATCCCTCTCTCCATGAATAGCATGCACTATGATGGATTATCCTTCGCTGCTCTCTATATGGTGAGTGTTGAGGTAATTTTCATGTAGAAAGATAGTTATCAATATCTGCATACCACAGTGCGTGAGTAGAAATTGAAAACAATTGTTCATCTAGAAATCTATCCTCTACATGTGCACCTTCATCACTAGTATCCAATCTAGATAGGAAATCTGCAACTACATTATCTTCCACTGGCTTATCTACAATGGTAATATCAAATTCTTGAATTAATGATAACCATCTCGTAATATGACTAGGAGTTATTAGTTATTCATCAGATACCTGATGTTTGTATGATCAATGTGCATGAAAGTGGGATTCTCCTATAATGTAATTTCAAAACTTATTAATAGCACAAATAACAACCAAAAACACTTTTTAAGTTACTGTATAGTTCATTTCAGCAGGAGTCAAATTCTTGCTAACGAAATAAATAACATATGGTTCCTTGTCCTCCTGTTCCCCAAAACTTCCCCTACTATTGTGTGAGAAGAACCTGTAGAGATGTGAAATGGGAGATTGCAGTCAGGACCACATAATATTGGAGCTTTGCAAACTGGTTCTTTGATTTTCACAAAGGTTGTTTCACATTCATCTTTCCACACAAATTCTGCATCCTTAGGTAACAATTCAAAAATTGGAAATTCTATCTTAGTATTTTTTTTAATAAAACATCCATAAGACTAGCATAAATGATGAAACTATGTACCTATGTTAGTGTCTTAGGTGTAGGAAAATTTAATATTACCTCTACCTTGGCAAGATCAACTTGAAATCTTGCAACGAAAAGCAGATGTCCCAACTCTATTCCTTCCTTCATCATCATATGACATTCTATTATATTAAGATAAAAATGTGTTTTATTACATCTTTTAAATACTTTCTCTAAGTTTTATAGACCTTCTTCAAAGGAATCCCCATATGGGGTGAAGTCATCCATGTAGATTTCAACAATATCATTGACTAGATCATAAAAAATCCCCAATATGTCCCGTTGAAAGGTTGCAAGTGCATTAGAAAGACCAAATGGGAGAACTTGGTATGCAAAGGTTCCCTAGGGGAATGTAAAGGTAGTTTTCTCTTGATCCTCAGGGGATATTTGGATATAGTTGTACCCACTAAATCCATCCATAAAGGAGAAGAACTGGTTAATGTGTCAAGGACCTGCTCAATAAAAGGTAAGGGAAAATGATGCTTTTGAGTTTCTTTCTTTAATTCCCTGTAATTAAGACAAATCTGCAACTTGCCATTCTTTTTCGGAACAATGACTAGTGGTGATAGCCATTGACAATCCGAGATTGGGTAAATAAATCCCACATCCAATAGTTTCTGTAATTCATCTTTGACAGTGTTCTTTAAATTAGGATTCATTCTTCTCTATGGTTGCCTAACAGGCTGATGTTATTCTTTAATGCGTATGTGATGAGTGCATAAATCAACAGGGATCCCTTTCATGTTTGTATATTCCTAAGCGAAGGCTTATTTCTGTTCCAAAATGACTTTTAGTAATTGTTCAGTCTAGGAAGGTGAAAGGTCAAGATTAATATTCAGTGTCCTCTCTAGTTCAATTTCTACAAGAATACTGTTACAGGGTACAAATATAGGAACATTTTCAAAATTAGTCTCTAGTTCAATAACTTCCTGAACATTGCAACCCATAACAAATTCTAATAGCTGGTGGGTTGAATTAGAAACGGAATTATGGCTGCTGATAAGAGCATGAATGGCATCATCTTCCCTTTCATCCTTAAAATAGAGGGCTTCACCAATAGTAAGAACTAGTCTAATTTCTTCATTTTTAGGTTTGAGCCCTTTTTTAGGTAGAGGTTTTTGCGTTAAGGTAAATCCTAATTTATTTGATGAACTTGGTTCTATAGGGGGAGAAAGAATAACATTCTTTGTAACTTCCTCATTGGATATTACCATATTACCCAACTGACATCCAATGTAAGTGTCCGCGGTCACAAACCAAGGTCCTCCTAAAATCAAAGGATGCCCACCGACTAGAGATTGGGTATGTAATAGTAAAATATCAATAGGGTACTGCCATGAGTCTTCTGAAATGGTTATATATTCCAACTTTCCTACCAGTCTTATAGTAGACCGATATGCCAATTCTAGGATGATGGGAGTTGGTTTAAGGTTTCACAAACCTAAGGTAATCATAGTTGTAGAAGTTATAACACTAATTTCTACCCCCAAGTCTACCAGCACATTTGGGATATCAACCCCATTAATCTCTAATGTAGGAATAAGGTTCCTTGGATCCCCATACTTAATAGGTATAGACTTCCCCAACATTCTATCTAGTAATTTTCCCATCACATGAATAGTAAGTGAATCCTTTGGTTTCCTTCTAGGTTTCTTAGAGAAATTTTCTTTAATTATTTTAGCATAAATTGGTACGTCCTTCATAGCCTAAAGTAACGGGATTTTGAAAAATACGTTTTGCAATTCCCATAAAA
This sequence comes from Pinus taeda, assembly GCA_000404065.3. NCBI lineage: Eukaryota > Viridiplantae > Streptophyta > Pinopsida > Pinales > Pinaceae > Pinus > Pinus taeda. Next base: position 219,446 of record APFE031203793.1, on the reverse strand, counting down.
ATTCAAATTCAAGAGGAAGACATTATTTGCTCAAGGATAGTCTCTTAGGATAAGGTGGACCATTCTAACATCCTCTAGTAACAATTCTTTGAGAAGGGGGTTTTTGTTCCATAAGAATTTGTGTTGACTCATCCCCAGTTGTTCCAATAGAATTCATAGGTTCTGGTTCTAAGACTTCATCATCAGTATGTTCAACAATTATTGGTGAAGTACGAGTATTTACCATCCGACTAGACTGAATATTTAATTCGTTACATTCCACGGTGGAAATATTGTATGCAGGAAGGTTGAGTGTCTCAACCTGTTGAGTACCCCTATTGTTTAGATTTGGGTTGGATTGAATAGGAAATTGCAGACGAAGAGAAGGATTACTGGTGGAGGCATTAGAGGAAAGTTGTAACTGCTGTTGTGGCACAAGCTAGGAGAATTGTCCTAAAGGAGGAGTTCCACGCCAATTATTGGACCATAAGGGAGTTGGACTAGACTAAGGGAACCATGGTTTCTAGGGCTTTGGATATTGACAGGACTACGGCCATGAAAGCGAAAAATGTATAAACTAAGACCCAAAATTCAAATTATTAAAATACTGAGAAGGGTCTTGAGGCATAACTTGATTCATGTTCTATGGCCATGGTTTCCATGGTTTACTTAATTGCATGAAGTACAACTAATCTACTTCTTCATTTTCTCCTTGAAAAATCACCTTTTGCCTAGGAAGAGATGGCAAAGTGTTAGTGGAATGGCTCTGTTCACATATTACATAGGTCTCAACAGTATTCAATGGACATTATTTCAGCGGGTGCTTCTCTCTACGTTGAGTGCAGAAAATAGACATGGCCTTCTCTGCTTCTGTCTACTTCCATTTTTCTTATAAAACATCCAACTTTGGAGATAGTGTGCTCAATATATTAGTCCTCAAGTTGTCTAGCAAGTTTCCAATTTTTTCTTTCGTCTACCGCTGGATGTCTTGAGGGTTCGGATCCCCTACCTCTACCTCATAGCTCCACATGAACACTTAATTCATAATTTGCAAATGGTGTCAAAATATTTCTTTGATATGTCTCCCTTTCATACTATGCTCAAAAGTTCCAAAGATTCCTCCCCTAGTGCCTGGAGAAAAAATGTTTTCAAGATGGCCTTATCCAGATCACTATGGCCTAATCTTTGTAAACTGTATTGGAAACATTACACAAAGTCCTCCATGTTCTCATCCTCTTTCTACATAATCTTAAAAATTTATTCCTTAACATCTCGAGATTTGTAGTAGTCTTGATACTTTTTGAGGAAAATCATTTTCATATCATCCCATGTAGTAATATATTTCGCTCCTAAACCCATGAACACTCGCAAATTTGTTACCTTCAAAGTGTGGGGCAATATTCAATTTATGTGCATCAGAAATGTATTCATACCCCCAAAAAACAAAATCGAATTCAAGCGAGAAGGTGTCCGGATCTTCAGAAGAAAGAACATGAAAGTTAGGTAATGTTATCAAAGGAGTATGATTCATAGGTACATCTCCTATGATATCACCAATTGGAAATGGGATCAAAGAAGTCACAGGAGCCATGAATATCTTCCAATATTCACTTGGAATCTCAACAGGTTCTAGTTGTTCTACAATGCATGGTTGAGTCTGTTTAACAACACTCCCTTGATCAAATGGTACAGTGAATTCCCTCAAGTCTTCTTCTTCTTCTAAACTCACAGTGTTTAGTTCTCCCGATCCTCTGCTTACTAGTTCTTCTTCCTTGAATTATGCTTCTATTATTAGGGGAGGTTCTAGTTGTGAAACTGACTACCCTCCAGATTTCATATGATATCTCACCCTAACAAAAACTCACGATGATGCTCCTGATTCAACTCTTGAAATTATTTCTTGGATATAGGTATTTCTGCCTAGATCTTTCCTTCCTCTTTTTGGGTGTATTCCTCTGGCCCTTTTGTTTTTATGTTTGTTCATGTAATCAGAAAATAAAAGGAAAACATTCAAATAAATTGAAATCTTAGGACCTGGAGCATGGTGAAAACTTCCCTCCCTAGGACGAGAGAGTGGCCCCTAAAAGGAAAGTAAAAGAAGGAAAGAAAACCAACCACAAATTTCTAAGCCCGAGACTTGAAACAAGGTGAAAATCTTCCCCTCCCAGGATAAGAGAATGTTTCTTATGAAAGAGACAAACAATATAATTCTCAAGACCTAGAGAAGGGTGAAAAAATTCCCTCCCTAGGACAAGAGAATGGTCCTATAGTCAATATTGGTCATAATTTCACACCTTTGTAACCTCCCCAATAACGATGCAAAAATGTTGCTGTCTAGATATGAATCATACAATTCACCCAATTCCACATTAATTGTCAAACTGGGGCTGACTGGTTAATTCAAGGAAATCCTAAAAGATATATGCAAGCCACATTCCCTACCTAGCATTGAATATTCAATCATAACATAACAATGTGTAACATGAAGTTTTAAATGTAAAAACAAATAAGAGTAACAACAAGTTAAGACTCACATCAACACATTGAAATCATTACACAACAAAGAGATAACACATTAGATAATAAACCTACACACGTATACATCTAATCCAAGAGAACCTGGTCAGGAGAGTGGGCCCAACTCCCTAATCAGGGTTGTGGTAAGATTGAGATCTATAAAATACTCAAAATATCAACAATTATATTAATCAAAATATAATATTATAGAGTTATGTTGCTACAACTCAAATATCATATATTTCATAGAGGTAGATTTCCTAGCCCCATAATCAATACTTATACATTTCATAAATCAAGTGATAGTGCCTTAGCTTATGGCAGTTGTCTGCCTACAAATACATAACAATTTCTTGAGATACAACAAAATTCAAATATATCACTTGTGCTAGCTGAGAGGTTGATCCATCTCTTGTAGCTGATATCCAAAGATAGTGTTTCCAGCTCAACAATAATCATACATTGAATCATGCCTTTGATCATCATTCCTCCAAATCTGCATGAAAACTTAAGTTAGCAAGTCGCTTTAGGCAGTAATCCACCATGACTACACTTCAGTGATTAAAAATTCACAAAGACATGACAATAGGTGTACCTTCATTGTTTAGAATGCAAATCGACTAACAAGGGCATGAAATGAGTTTAGGAAAGGGATACAAAGGTGGCTAAAAATAAGAAAAATTAACAACCAACACCTATGAAAAAGAGATGCATTATGTCATGTAGGCCTATTGATAATGGAAGAATTATATTATGGGGATGGAAATAGTCACCCACATAGACCAACGACCCCTGCAATGCATACACATATACATAAAGTTGCAGAGCTATCACCATCAGAAGTGGTCCACATATTAACAACAATTCCATTTGAGTATCAGGTACAAGAGGGGGAGCACCAATAACATTGTAGAATGTCTTATCCGAAAACTGGTTAAGGTGCTAACCATTATGCTTGACTCTTATGTATATGAGAAATTGGGGTGGCCAAATCTATACAAGAGTGATCCAGAATTCGATGACACATACTAGATGCTCCTAGAAGGCAAGTAGGTTCCAAAATTTCACCTCCAAGGCACATTGTTATGCCACCTAGGGCACCTTTATGTTCCTTCAAGCAAGCATTCCAAGATTATTTTGGAGGCATGCTACAGTTTGGTCGTTGGACATTTTGGAGTAGAGAAAAGAGTGGCAGTGTCATAGAACTATTTTTATTGGCCAAACCTTCAACAGGATGTTGAGAAGTACATCAGATCCTACACTTCCTATGCCATTGGAAAACCAAAAATCAAGAAGCAAAGCCTATATACTCCTTTTACTACTCTTAGTCAATCTTGGGAACCCATCTCCATGGATTACATGTCAAACGTTCTCTCTACTAAGGATGGAAATGACTGCGTTGTTATGGTCATCGAGAAATTATCTAGGATGACCATTCTGGTAGCTTGCAAGTAGAGTATCACAATAGGAGTCACTACTAAACTCTTCTTTGAATGACTGTGGGTACATTTTTGGGTCCCACAGTCTATTATCTCAAATCGAGACAACAAGTTCCTAAGTATATTTCGATCAAGCCTTTGGTCGATGTTGGATACAAAGTTCACTAAGTTCATGACCTTCCACCCCCATACTCATGGCCAACTGGAGGTCATCAACATGATGATCGTGCACATTATGTGCATGTACAACTTGAAGCATTCACACACATGGGATGAAAGTCTCCCCTATGTCCAAAAAAACTATAACAAATATCTCAATGGTCAATTGGCCACAACCCCTTTCAATTGGGATTAGGATTCTAGACATTATATCCCATTGATGTGGCCATACCATTTTCATCTACTCAGGCATATTCAGATCATGTCTATTTCGAAGCTGATAGGGCTAACAACTTCATTGAGCACATTCAGAACATCCGCTAGCAGGTCCATGACATATTGGACATAGATAATGCTAAGTAAAAGTAGCATCATGATCAACATCAAATTCCACACAAGTTCCAGGTGGACGAGAAAGCTTGGTTACATTTGTAGGAGCGCCTCACTGGGCCCATGACAAGCTTCCCTTGCTCCAATATAGGCATACATGATCACCAAGGCTATATGGGACATCATATTGAAGCTCAACATTCCACTGTTCCTTGGCCTACACTAAGTATTTAATGTGGACTAACTACGACCATACATTCCCCCATTGTTGGACCAATCTAGCATTTCTAAGAAGTTGAAACCAATAGGGCTCAACCCAAGATGCATCGAACATGCCACAATTGAAAGGATCATGAACACACAGATCAATAACAATCTCCAGAAGAGGATATAACTATATTGAGTTGTCAAATAAGGCCAACTCCTTCACCAGGGAAAGTGGTTCGCTAGGGACCAAGTTCAATAGAAATTTCCTCACCTCGTGGAGGCTCTGCACACAATGGGGACCACTACTTCCAAAGGGGGTAGGAATGATCTAGTTGGATATTTGTTTCCACTTAGACCTCCAATCAGTTTCATTAGTTTCGTCGATTATAGAAGTATTTATTATTTTTAGTAGTTTTTTGGGTTCTGAACTTCCAGAGCTATTTTGACCTCCTAAACATCATTTTTTTGAGTTCTGCAGTAGGCCCATCACCATAGGTAGGTTCTTGCTACAAATATTATAATACTTAGAAAGTTATTTCCAATGAGGTATCGTATGTGCCAAACGAATATCATATTACCAAGTTACGACCTTGGGAAGTTGGCTACCTAACTAAACCTAATGAGGCCCACAAACTCTTGGCATTCCATCTCCTGAGGTTAGGGTTTTTATTATTTAATATTTCCATTTATTGTTCAATAATAAAAGGGCCCTCGAGCCTCATTGAATCATAGTTTATATGCATGTAGCCACCACATCTCTTCTCATAGATAAGCTACCATCACTCGAGCTAGTTTATTTCCATTCTACTTGTAAGCCTCTTTCAATTCTTTGATATTAATGGAACACAGATTTATTTCTACTGCATCTCTATGTTTGTGCTTATATATGTACTTTGTTTCATTCCTACATGAGTCTGGATCATACACACATACATACATACATGCATACATAATACATGCACACACACACACACACACGCACACACACACACACACACACACACACACACACACATATATATATGGGAAATAAACCCACATGTACTTTTGGAGAGGTAATGCTAAGCATGGGGCATTGAGGTACAACCATGTGGTCAAGTGCCACTTATTCATTAGATCCTCCACCACTTAGTAGTGTAGCAACATGCCACATGGGCACCATGTGGCAGGAAAAGTGAGTCGGTATAATTAAATTAATAAAACTTTAAAGGACCATAACTTGCAAACCTTGGAGTTCAATTGAGACAAAATTTATATTGCCGTAAAGGTATCACCGAGATGAATATGGTGATGACATCCAAATCGACTCCTAGAAAGTTGGAAGAAAGATAAAAATGAAATTACCCCATTCCCTAACCATACATTAGGAGTTGGGTTAGCATAGTAAATACACTCCTAAGGGTAAGAAGGTGTGTTTACATAACGCATATTCTGTAAATTCTCTAAGCACTTGCATCCAAAAATGAAGCATCAGTGATCTAACAAATATGCTACACATTTTTCAAAACACACAACTGTGCAACTTTGAGGGAGAATCCCTCATGTCATGCAACTACCAAAATGACCACCATACAATCTAGAGAACAAATCATTGACATTATGAAAATAATAAAATCATCACCCAAGATGTTAATATGAACAAAATCATTTTTTAAGAAGCTCGATCAAAAAATAAAACATATGTTGGCAACATGCATGCTAAAAATTGGGGGTGGTAGGAGTGGGAGGGGTGATATTGTATGGACAAGCTAGAACTCAATATGCTTGCAGATTATAGATAGCCTCTAATAACCAGGAAGAATACTTGGCATTATGGAAAGGACTATATTTAGCCAAATGAAGAAGCATCAAAATTTTGATAATGTACGGAGGCTCAATTTTGGTTGTTTTCCAAATTAGGAAAGCCCATGAAACATCCTCTTTTAACTCTCTAGTCATCCTCTAGAGAATTGGACTTCTTATCAATTTGTTTGAGAAGATTGAATTTATCACGTTTACATAAACCAAAATACCCAAGTTGATTTACAAGGTAATAAAGGAGCCTCAATGGCCTAAGGTTACATTGAAATAAACGTGGGTGAATACTTCATACACCGACTTCCAAGAGAGAATATTATATGGCTAGTGGGGCTTCCACCCTTAATTTATGCAAAATCATTAGAATCAAGTTCATTAACATATTGGATGGATTGTATAAATGCTCCAACATTAAAGGAAGGTCTGGTTGAGATATAATATCTATTACATTAAACATAATGACATCTAAATGTGGGTGTGCATGGGAATTAAATTTCACAACTCTAGATGGTGCAATGTCTAGATCATGAGTGAATACACATGGCATCTACCATAAATATTAAATGCACCTCCCTTATTAGCCTCATTCAAGAAAAGGATGACATTATGGTGAAATTCAAAGTTTCGTCTCTAGAAAAAGGGTGTAATGTTGGTTATATGAGGTCGTATGAGATGAAGGGGAGACATTTTTTTGTTTGTTTCTCTATGGATCTATCATATGAAAATACCATTAAGGTGATCTCCTCCTGCATTGTAATTGTAAGGAACCTTAGTCAAACCTCTAACGACAAGTGTGAAAACAAGAATACAAAGTTGGAAAGGCTTGTGCAAATCCTGGAAGGTCTGGTACAGGTAGTTCAATAGAGCGATCTTGCACTTGATTATGATTGCAAGCCTTTCGGGTTTTTAATTAGCACCAAAATGGAGTTGCACCAAAGGAAAGTCAAATTGACCATGGCAAAGATTATAATGAAAATTATTTAACAACATGTGCATTTGGCAAATCTTGAAGGAATAAGCGACAAGGGTGTTCTTCTCTGTGGAGTGGCTATAGACTATGGTTCATAAACAATATAGAAAAATGTTAAGAGTGCTTTCAACTTTTATTCCATAAAGTAGGAATCTATTTAGATGAAAAGGGTGTTCTTCTGTGTGGAGTGGCTATAGACTATGGTTTAGAACCAACATAGAAAAATTTCAAGAGTGCTTTAAACTTTGATTCCATAAATAGGAAGGTCTTTAGCTGATAGGGGTTTTATTCTTTGTGGAGTGGCTATAGACTATGGTTCAGAACAAACACCAAAAAATGTCAGGAGTGCTTTCAGCTTTGATTCCATAAAATAGGAAGATCTTTAGATGTCTATTGATGCATGGTGTAAATGTCTCTTCTTTTTTATAATTTTGTATATTGTGTTAATATGTTAAGTATTTAGGAGTATTTTAAAGTACATACAATCGGCATGTGTTCTTCATAATAGGTAAAATTAGGTAGAAAAATGAGTAATTTAGAAGGAATTCCGTTCATAATAATGGCAATCTATACCAAGTATATGCATGCCATGATCCATTTCACTGTGTCAAAAGTGAGACGCAATTGATAGAGGGTTAATTTCAAAAAGGACCAGTCCACATCATTGTAAGCATTAATAAAATATAGTTTTAAGATTAATACCTTATACTTACTATTCTTAATAGAATATAAGCATTCATGAGTAATAGTGACAACATCATAAATCTATCTCTTTTTTCAGAACGTGAATTGTTCCCTGTAAATATGTTTGGACAAACCATCTTTTAATGTGGAAGCAATAATTTTGGAAATAAATCTATATAAAAGATTACAAAGCTAAATAGGCCTAAAGTGGCTACAGGATTCTGGATAAGATTTTTTTGGGATAAAAGCGACAAATGTAGAATTTGGATAGCTTCACGAAACAAAATTTATCGTAATTTACTTGTAAATCAAGTCATCAAATAATTAGTAGAAAATTTGATAAGTGCACTGTTTCTATTTAATTACTTATTGAAATACAATATTGTAGGAACTTTTCCTTTGGAATACTTTCATAATTCTTAAAATTGTTAATTCATAGCAAAATAAACTCAGTTGTAAATAGACAAGTCACTTTTCACTCTACTTAACTATGTGATTCCTCTAACTCATTTTCAATCAGAAAGACACAAGGATTCACAACTAGAAAGACTAGCACTATGGATGATTTCTTGAGGAATTAATATCCTCATAAAGCATGTATAATCATTCTTGCATGAATAGACATATAATTTATATATTTATGACAACTAGGGAGTCTTGTGGGCATAAGGGCTTCACCTTGTTGACCAATATCTTACGACATTTACTCATAAAGGGGATGTTTTAAATGTGAAAAAAAAAGTCAATATATTGGGGATGTTTTAAATGTGAAAATTTTTTTTACTATATCGGGGGTGTTTTAAATGTGAAAAATAAAGTCAATATATTGTATCTATCAGGGGGGGAGATATAAGGTACCAAGGGGTTTTGTAGGTAATGAAGGGCATAAAAAAATTTATCTAGTAAAAATAAGCAGTGTTTTTGTTGGAAATATGTACTGGTAGGGAGATTCAAAAACAAATTAGGATGTATTTATCAATACCTTGTGAAATTGTAGGTATTCTTTAATATTCCAAACAATCATATGCTATGTCACATGTCCACTAAGTGAAGACCCTGTGCTTGTAGGTTTTCTAATAGTTTTGGGTAAGATTCTCTAACTAAACCAAAGTAGGTACTTATTACATTCCATTTAAAATATCTATTCAAGGAAACCTCCAACTCTTCTCATCCTAATAGAGCATAAACTCAATTTCTCAATAACAAGTTATTCCCACGTGGATTCTTGTTAACCATATTCATTTAAAAGGTTGTATAATACCAATTTTATATTTCAACAAACTATCATATTTTTCATAAGTTTATCATAGAAATATTTAATACTTTTCATCAAATAATTTGATGCAGACTTCTTCGTTTAATCCTTCAATTCAATTAAGGCTCTTACTCAACCATTTAGGTATGGTTCATCAATGGAACTTCCCACTCATAAATAGTAGATTAAGGGCATCCTATACCTATGTAGAGCTTACACACCTCTCATGTAAATTATGCTATTGTGCATTAATTACTATTCTTAGAGAGGCCTTAGAAGCACACATAACCATAAATAATGTATAACAACATAACTACTTAGAAATATGCATAACATTAATTATAATTACTTGTAGAAGATATTCATATATAGAAACATAAAATTATACACACATTAAGCATTTAAGCATAAGATTGGAACACTTATCTCCTGTAAATATCCATTAATAGATTGTAGACCTCAAATTTCTTCCATCCATAAGTCGTGCTTCTCATAATCTCTCGGCAATGAGTCACCTCGGGTCTAGGGCTATAACTCCATAATGGAAACAATTATCCACAAGCCAACTATGGACACATGGTTTGCACCATTTAAGTGTGAGACCTCACATTAGTATACCAATCCAACCAATTCTCCCTCCAAACTCCATCCTTTCTCAAGGTGAGGAAGAATAAAAGGCCATATAATTTACTGAGCATATTGGCCCATTCAATTCCCCCTCAAACCTCTAGTGTCAGCTGAGACATGTAAGAAAAAATGGTTTTATAACTAATTTGGTTTATTGCCCAAACCAACTCCTCCTCCAAGCTCCAGCCTCACATGATATGAGAAAGGAGAATTAGCCATCCCATTCCGCCATGGAATATCCCATGATTTACCATGACACTAGGCTTAAAGGATATTGAAGGTCATAGGGTTCAATGATTAGTTGAGATCACAACTCAACTAGTATCAGCATATCCAACCTAGGACTGGCAATAAAAACAAAGGTAAAATAGTAAGTTACTTTAGGAAATGGTTGTTAAAAGGTACAAGGATTCCCCAACATAATGGAAAACCTAATTTATATGTGCATGTTCTATCTTTTCTAAGATTCGAATGATGAACTCACTCAACTAGATTTGGACTATAGGATTTAATATCCCTTCATGACTTTGGGTTTCATTCATAAAGTGAACTTTTGGATGTTTTGTTATTTACTTTGTTTAGGAACCATATCATTGTTCCACCCTCTTATCTATCATGTGGAATAGTGCTAAGAATACCTTGTAACTCCCTCTTTGCCATGGAAACTAACACTCATTCACACTCCCTGACACACCCTCATATTCATTCACTTCCATGCATTTTAACCCGGTGCTCCCTTATGTTTTCCTAGTACTTCCTAACACTCCTTATCATGAATTGGCACTCTATAGTACACCTTAGCACTATTCAACATGCTCTTCGAATTCATAGCATTCATCACACTCCTTGACACACATTGGCACTTGGCATGTGTTGGCACTTGGTAAGTCTTAACATGTTTGTCATGCGTTGAGATGACTTGGTATGCTTTGGAATGGTTTAATATTAAAGCTATTTGAGATCATTTATTGGAAAGTAGATGAGAAGAAACGAAGGAAGATTTGGCACTGGGAGTGCACTAACACTTGGTAGTTGGCACCTATTGGAGCCTATTTTTGGTGTGCCTAGCATGCCCCTCGTGGAAAAGGTAAATTGATGACTTATTAACTTTATTATGTGTTCATTTACTTGTAGTTTAACTTGTTTCTCCTTTTTTTTTCCTTTGAAAGTCCTTGGCACGCATTTTCACACCCTTGCACATCTTGGCATGCCTTAAAACTTGGCACATCTTATCTTGTTTGACATGCCTTTGCACTATTTGGAACATGTTAGCATGCCCTAGCATTCCTTAACACACCTTGGAAATCATTCCCTCATAGCTAGCATTACATTTTCTCGTGACTTGGGGACCTTACATTGCCTACAACACATTAGCACTCCCTAGTTGTCATGCCATCATAGATAGCCTTACCTTTCTTGTGACTTGATAACCTAACTAGTTCATTATAAAAACAATATTGTGCCCAACCCAAAGTCTTCCTTTCTTTGAAATTGCTTTGGCCATGCCTTATCACAACTATCGGCTTACCTCTTGAAAGTCCTATTCTGAACCTCTCCTAAAATACTTCATCCTTGGGACACTTGGACTTTACTGGCATTCCTTGGCACACACTCTTATATGTTCATTTCCAAGAATTTTTACCTAGTTCTCCCTTGTGTTACCTTGACACTCCCTAACACTCCTCAGCATCCATTGACATTGTTTACCATGTGCTACCACACCTTTTCATTCTTTGGCATGCCTTGGAACTCCTTAGCTCTCATGCCCTCACAACTACCCTTACATTTTTCTAGACTTGGGAACTCAACCTAGTCCTTCCTTGACTACAACAACTTAACCAAGTTATAGTTACTACAACTAGACTATGCCTTATTCACCTAATAATATCCTATAACACATATTAGGCTACTCATGTCCAATATCAATTCATCCCACTTAATAAGTTACCAAGTCAAGGCTTACATCCAACCATGGCCATAAAATAACTAAGCAACACAATTTACATCTTAACATGCCATAGCACCTAGCACGTCCAACAATCCATTAGAACTATGTGGCACATGTTAGCATCCCCTCCATTTCTTGGAATTCTTTGCACTCCCTATCACACCTAGCACTTGCTAACATTCCCTAACACTCTAGCATGTCTTGGAACTACCTAGCATATAGCATTGTCACTCTCTCCTTAGAACAGTTGGAACTCGCTGACACTCCTTATCACACACTCTTATATGTTCATTTCCATGCATTTTTGAACTAGTTCTCCATTGTGTTTATGTGGCACTCCCTAACATTCGCTGGCACACATTGGAACACCCTGGCACCTTGCACATCTTGGCATATTTCCCTGGAACTATAGTAATGCTTGGCTCTACCTAACATATCTTTTCACTCCCTCCTTACCACACCTAAAACTCACTAACACTCCCTGTAACACACTCTTATTGTTTAATGTCCATGTATTTGAAACTAGTGATCTCTTTTGTTTCCTTGACACTCCATAACACTTCCTCCCATGCATTGGCATGCCCTAGTGCCTGGAACATCTTGGCATGTTTCTCTAGCATCTAGCATGCCTTAGCATTGCCTACCACACCTTGTTACTCCCTTAGCACACATGTAACTCACTGATACTTCATGTCACAAACTCTTATTTGTTCATTTGCATGCATTAATTTGATCTAGTTCTCCCTTGTGTTTCCTTGGCACTCCCTAACACTTCCTAGCATATGTTGACACACCGTAGCACTTGGCACATCTTGGCTACATATCGCCCTAACAATCTAGCATGACTTACTACAACCTAGAATATCGTGTCACTCCCTCCTTAACACATTTGAAACTTGTTGACACTCCCTATCACACACTCTTATTCATTCATTTCCATGTGTTTTGACCTAGTGCTCCCTTATGTTTCCCTGGCACTCCCTAACACTCCTTAGCATGCATTGGTACACCTTGGCACTTGGCACATCTTGGTATGCTTCCCTAGTACTCTAACATGCCTTGACGTTGCATAACATACCTTGTCATTGTGTAGAATACCTTGTCACTCCCTCCTTAACACGCATGGAACTCGTTGACACTTCATTTTCATGCATTTGAAACTAGTTTTCCTTGTGTTTCCTTGGCACTTGGCTCTAACACTTCGTAGCATGCATTCACGCCACACGCTGGCACCTAGCACATATATGCATGCCTTAATAGTTGCCTTGCCTTAACATGCCTAACATCCCTTGGAATTGTCTAGCATGTGTTTGTACTTCCTGGCATTCCTTAGCACACCTTGGAAATCCCTAATTGTCATGCCCTCATAGATAGCTTTACTATTTTTGTGACTTGGGAACCCAACCAAGGTATTGGAAACATAGTATTGTGCCCAACCCAAAGTCTCCCTTTCTCCAAAACTACTTTGACCAACACCTTATAATTGTAACCATAGGCTTACCTCCTACAATTCTTATTCTCACCTTATCCTAACACACTTTTTCCTTGAGACACCTGTAATTCATTGACACTCCTTAGCACACACACTTATTTTTTCATTTCCATGTATTTTGACCTAGTTCTCCCTTGTAATGCCCTAACACTCCCTAACATTCCTCAACGTGCATTAGAATTGTTTGACATGTGTTAGCATGCCCTTTCATTCCTTGGCACTCCCTGACACTCCTTAACTATAATTCCCTCACAAATACCCTTACTTTTTTTAGGACTTGGGAACCCAACCAAGACTTGCCACAACTACAACAACTTAACCAAGTTACAGTTACTATGACTAGACTATGCCTTGTTCACCTAAGAACTGACTATAAGTGATCCTAGGATACTCATGTATAATTTCAACTTATCCATCTTAACAAGTTACAAGTTATCATGTCAAGGCTCATGTCTAACCGTGGCCATAAAACAACTGAGAAACATAGTTTACATCTTTACATGCCATAGCACCTAGCACATCTAACAATCCCTTGGCACTATGTGGCACATGTTAGCACCCCCTACATTCCTTGGCATGCTTTGAAACTCCCTACTACTCCTCGACATGCCATGGAAATCTAGCATGCCTTGGAAATACCTAACATATAACCTTGTCACTCCCTCCTTAACGCACCTAAAACTAACTAACACTCCCTATCACACACTCTTATTCATTCATTTCCATGAATTTTGAGCTAGTTCTCCCTTGTGTTTCCATGGCACTCCCTAACACTCCTTAATACCTAGCACATCTTGGCATGTCACCTTGGCACTCTGGCATTCCTTGGCACTACTTAGCATACCTTGTCACTCACTCCTTAACACACTTAGAACTCACTAACAGTCCTTGTCACGTACCATCATTCATTCATTTCCATGCATTTGAAACTACCACTCCCTTGTGTTTATATGGCACTCCCTAACACTCCCTAGCATGCATTGGCACACCCTAGCACCTAGCACATCTTGCATATCATTGTCCTAGCCTCTAGCATGCCTTAGCACTGCAAATAATATCTTTTCACTACCTCAGCACACCTAGAACTCATTGACACTTCCTGTCACAAAATCTTATTTATTCATTTCCATGAATTATTTTGACCTAGTGGTCCTTTGTGTTTCCATGACACTCTGTAATGCTTCCTATCACACTTTAGAACACCTTGGCACCTAACACATCTTGGTTGGATGTTGCCCTCACACTCTAGCATGCCTTAGCACTCCCTAGCATAACATGTCACTCCCTCCTTAAGACACTTGGAACTCATTGCACTCCCTATCATACACTCTTATCCATTCATTTCCATGCATTTTGACCTAGTGCTCCATTTGTGTTTCCCAAGCACTCACTAGCACTCCTTAGCACTCATTGGCACACCTTGGAGCTTGGTACATCTTGGCATGATTCCCTAGCATTGTAGCATGCCTTGGCAGTACCTAGCATACATTGTCACTCCCTCCTTAGCACACTTGGAACTCGCTAACACTCTTATTCATTCATTCCATGCAATTGAAACTAGTACTACCTTGTGTTTCCTGATACTCCCTAACACTCCCTAGCATGTGTTGGTGCCACACCCTAAAACTTGGCACATCTTGGCATGCCTTAGAACTTGGCATGACTTGGCATGCCTAATATGCCTTGGAACTGTCTAGCATGTGTTAGCACTTCTTGGAATTTCCTGGCACATGTTGGCACCCCCTACTTGTGATGCCCTTTTAGATAGCCTTACTTTTTTGCTACTTGGGAAACCAACCGAGTCATTGAAAACATTAAGGTGTGCCTAGCCATGATAGTCCCCAACACTCCTTGGCATGCAATCACACTATCTCGCTTGTGTTAGCATCCCTTTTCCTTCCATAACATGCCCTGGCACTCCTTAGGTATCATGCTCTAACAACTACCCTTACATTTTTTACAACATGGGAACCCAACCAAATCCTGCGTCAACTATAACCACAACTTGACTATAACAACAAATTTACGAAGTTACAACCACTGTAACTAGACTATGCCATGTTCACCTAATAACTTCCTATAACTCATCTTAGGTTACTCATGTTGAATATCAACTCATAAAACTTAACAAGTTACGAAGACAAGTATTACATCCAACCGTGGTCATGAAACAACTAAGCAACAAAGTTTACATATTGACATGCCATAACACCTACCACGCCTAACAATTCCTTGGAACTATGTAGCACATGTTAGCATCTTGTGCATTCCTTGGCATGCTTTGGCACTCCCTAGCACATCCTATCACTCATTGACACTTAGCACAACTCATACTCGTTAACACTCTCTCACAATCTTATTCATTCATTTCCATGAATTTGAAACTAGTGCTCCATTGTGTTTCACTAGAAGTTGGCCCTAACAATCCCTAGCATGTGTTGGTGCCACATCCTAGCACTTGGAACTTCTTGGCATGCCTTAGTACTTGGCATTTCTTGACATGCCTAAAATGTCTTGGAATTTTCTAGCATGTGTTAGTATTTCTTGATATTCCTTGGAACACCTTGGCACTCCATAGTTGTCATGCCCTCATAGAACTTATCTTTTTTGCAACTTGGGAACCCAACCAAGTCATTGAAAAAACAATGTTGTGCCCAACCCAAATTCTCTCTTTGTCTAAAAGTACTTTGTACAAGCCTTATAAAAACCAGAGGATTACCTCCTGCAAGTCCTATTCTGAACATATCCTAACACACTTCATCCTTAGGACACCTGGAATTCGCTAACACTCCTTGGCACACACTATTATTTATTCATTTCCAAGAATTTTGACCTAGTTCTCCCTTGTGATGCCTTGGAACTAGTTAGCATACATTTTCACTTCGTCCTTAGCAGACTTGGAAGTAACTGACATTTCATTTCCATACATTTGAAATGAGTGCTCCTTTTTGTTTCCCCAACACTTGGTCCTCACACTCCCTAGCATGCATTCATGCCACACCTTGGCACCTAACACATCCTGCCATGCTTATCATACCTTGGAATTGTCTAGTGTGTGTTAGTACTTCCTAGCATTACATGGAAAACCTTGGTACTCCCTAGCTGTCATGCCCTTCTATATAGCCTTACTTTTTTTTCAACTTGGAAACCAAACCAAGTCATTGGAAAAACAATGTTGTGCCCAACCCAAAGTCTCCCTTTGTCTGAAACTGATTTGTCTAGCCCCTTATTGTAACCATAGGCTTGCCTCCTACAAGTATTATTTTGACCTTCTCCAAACACACTTTATCCTTGAGACACATGGAATTCATTGAGACTCCTTCAAAGACACTCTTATTCATTCATTTCCATTCATATTGACCTAGATCTCCCTTGTGATGTTTTGGCACTCCCTAACACTCCTCAACATGAATTAACAATGTCTAGCATGTGTTAGCACACCTTTTCATTCCTTGGCATGCCCTGGAACTCCTTAGCTATCATACATTGACGACTACTCTTACTCTTTTTGGGACTTAGCATTGCCTAACATACCATGTTGCTCTCTCCTTAACACACCTGAAACTCGCTGACACTCCCTATCACACACTCTTATTCATTCATTTCCATGCATTTTCACCTCATTCTCCCTTATGTTTCCCTGGCACACTCTAACAATCCCTAGCACGTATTGGTACACCTTAGCACTTGACACACTTGGTATGATTCCCTATCACTTTGGCATGCCTTGGCACTACTTAACATACCTTGTCACTCCCTTCTTGGCATGCTTGGAACTTGCTAACACTTCACTTCCATGCATTTGAAACTATTTCTCCATTGTGTTTCATTGGTACTTAGCCCTCACTCTCCCTAGCATATGTTTGTGTCACACCATGGCACCTGGCACATCTTGGCATGCCTTAGCACTTGGCTTCTCTCGGCATGCCTATCATTCCTTGGAACTGTCTAGCATGTGTTAGTACTTCCTGGCATTCCCTGGCACACCTTGGTACTCCCTAGCTGTCATGCCCTCATAGATAGCCTTATTTTTTTTGCGACATAGGAACCCAACCAATTCATTGGAAAAATAATGTTGTGCCCGACCCAAAGTCTCCCTTTTATTGAAATTGCTTTATCTATCCCCTTATTGTAACCATAGGATTGCCTCCTACAATTCCTATTCTAACCTTCTCCTAACACACTTTATCTTTGAGACACCTAGAATTTTTTAACACTCGACACACATATTATTCATTCATTTCCATGTATTTTGACCTTTTTCTCCCGTGTGATGTCCTAGCACTCCCTAACACTCCTCATCATGCATTTACACTGTCTGGCATGTGTTAGCAAGTCTTTCCCAATACAAGGTCCTCTTTTGTTGACAATGTGGGCAATTTGTCTCAAGATATCTTATATTCTTTGGAAATAGGACATAAGCAAGTTGTTCTAGATATTTCAAAATGGAGCACTCTTCAGCTATGTTCCTCTCCTTTGTGCCACATGTGATATAAATGTGAGTTGTCATTTTCTTTACTTAAACTTTCTTTTTTTGTAAATATGACCCTTGACTACTCCATGAAAACCTTCCAAAACATTTTTAAATGATGGGAGTTCTTTTTCATGCGTGAAGCTACTGGAATGTGACAAGTCATCCAAGATACCTCCAAATATTTTATTTGTGTCTTCGGGAATGTGAAAGACACCCTCAATATAAAACATGCATACAAATTTGTAGCCAAGTGTCCCAAATGTGAGACATTTCCACTTGTGCAATTGTGCTTCCAAATATGTGAACTAAACAATAAAACACACCTTAAAATACATGAATGTCTCTCAACATATGAGTGAAGTAAACCCTTACCTTAGTCTTCCTTTGTTGGTAATTTGGCCTTTTTTTAACAAGATATCTACTCTTCTTTGGAAAGTAGACATAAACAAGATTTTTATGTTTCTAAATGGAGTACTCTTCACCTATGTCCTTCGCCTTTACACCATGTGACAAAAATGCAAATTTTCTTATTCTTGGCTATGGTGTTATTATTTTATACATGTGAACCTTGATTTTACCATGAAATCCTCCAAAATATTCTTAAAGGATGGGAGCTCCTCTTCATGGATGAAGCTAGTGGAATGTGACAAGTTATCCAAAATTCATCCAAATATATAAGTTTTTCCTTGGGAAATGTGAAAGGTACTCTCTGTGGAAAAACATGCATAAAGACTTGTGACCAAGTGCCCTAAATGTGAGATGTTGCCACTTGTCAATTGTGCCTCATGTTGATGATGAAATCGACACCTTAGTTGTGCAAGGCTCACAAAGTGTCACTTTGTGCCAACTCAAGGATGTTTCCATTGTCACCTCAACAATGAATCCTCTCACTTTGGATTAATTATTGAATCCTAGGGGTGTCCCAAAGAACAAATTTATGGATTCTTTTATGTGACTAGATCAATAACATTGAAAACCATATTTAGATTGGATGGTTTAACATCTTGATGATCCCTGTCCTATTGACCACAACTTTTGTATTCATTATTGCTTTCATCGCAACACCTTCAGTAGATATTGATGGTATTCATGAGCCTATTCTAGTTGTGATAAGGGGATTAGGGGCTCCCTTATCACAACCCGTAACCCCTAATGTGTTTAACCCATTAGCCAAGGAGGACCAAGGGTGTAGTGATATGGGCATTGGGACCAAATTTTGGGGTTCATAACATTAAAAAAAGTGAAATGGCATGACCAAAAGGGTTGCAGGGGCATATGTTATTGTGTATTAAACGGGGAAAGGGGACACAAGGGTAGCATGGATGGTATAAGTCAGACATGGTTTACTAATATCTATAAACCTAGCATTAGAGAATGAGAAGGGGGCCTAGGAATTAATTTCATAGGGTCTATGGGATCTAGAGGGAAGGTAGCAAGAGAAATTGATAGGGGTACCCACAATAGTGGTGATAAGGGCATTAAGAGTCCAGTTATCACAAACCATAAGCCCTTAACCCATAGCCACTAAATTGCCTATCCCATTAACCCCCAGTCTATAATCCCTTAACCCCTACACTCATAACTCATAACCCATAAACCCCTTGACTAATTAAATATTAAGACACTAAACCCTAACCTATAATCCATGAACCAACTCCTAATACATAACTCCTTATCCTCTTAACTTGTGACCCTTATCCCATAACCCTTCACCACTTAAACACCTTAAATGCAATCCCCTTAACCAGTAACACCTAAATTCCCTAAATATTAAGTCCTTAACTGATACACTCAATTATGTTAATGCAAAATATTATACATAAGAGAAAATAAAATGATATTTTCCACATCAATGCTTGAAATAGCCTTAAATTAGCCAAGAACGGTGAGCCAAGGGGTGAATTTGGGGCAGTATTAAAGTTACATCATGTTTAAATTCATTTTACATTGTGAATTTGTTCTCCAATAGGGTTGAAGCATCATCAGAAGGAACCATGACACATTTTTTTGAGGGAGCGATAAAAGTTGTAACATGATTCAAGTGATTTACACCTCCAATGTAAATGACTTCATTCAATCTACTTAGACTTCATATTTTCAGGGCCTCGACTCTAACATGGATTTGTACCAGGAACACTTCATGAAAATGAAAGGGGGCCTTTTTGTTTAACCACATACGCAGAAGAGCACTAGATGTTGCCCTTCAGATCCCCCTTGATGCATTCAAAAGTGGGTTTGCATTCACATCGAGTTGAAACTAATCATAATGACCTTCCTCTTCTTAATAACATCTGCTAGCTTTTCCATATACACGAGATAGAATTAAAATATCACCTCATCTGTAGATTCCCCCATTTATTATGAGATTCAAGGGATGTTATATTATCTTTATCAACAATTGGACAAGTCGTTATCTACATTCTTTAAATACATGTCTACAAATTTTTATGAGGGAGTATCTTTATAATCCAATAAGAAGTTAAGAAAAGATAAATGTCACAATAAGTGCGAACCCAAGGGTGAATCATACTAGTTGTGACATAGAATCATACAAATGCCTGGTAAACTTGCTATCACGACACCATTATGATCTTTGATGTGGTTGAGAGAAATAAAAATTCAATAAATCATTACAAGGTCATATATTTCTAAGCATTACTCATAATTAAGCCATATTATAATGGTTGGAAAGTTCTTATTGAGAAAAACATGCATACAAGCTCAAAGAGACACTATAATAGTATGTTATATAGAGGAAGAAAATCCATTAACTTGCCTACTTAATGCCACTTAGAGGGATGGGTACATGATAAGAGAAGATGAATTTTCCTATCATATTAAGCAAAGAACAAACCCAATAAGTCATTAAGCAAAGATGAATGTCTCAAAAAGTGTGAACCCAATGGTGAATTATACTAGTTGTGACATGGAAAAATATAGATGCATGGTGAACTTGTTGCCACATCGCTAGTATGATTGATAGTGTGGTTAAGACAAAGAGAACTTGAATAATATCTTACAAGGTCATACCTTTTGATGCATGACTCATAATTAAGCAAGAATACAATGGTTGGAAAGTTCTTGCTAAACAGAACACATATACAAGTTCAAAAGGGACCCTATAATAATACTTAAAGATGAATAATTCCATAACTCACCTCCTTAATTCCACTTAGCGGGGTGGGTACATGATAAGAGAAGATTAATTTCCCTATCATATTATGCAAAAAACAATTCTTGGGTTTAGTTCTCAAGGGTCACATCAATGTCCTTGTTGAAACTATTCCTTCAAACTAGGATAGATACCAAATTTCTTCCAAAATAATTAGATGTATGGATAGAAAGGGGACTAAAAACATCCAAAAGGCACTTTAACTTTTTCTATCGTGAAATCATTTTTTCATTGAGATTTTCAAAGTTTAATTTTGGAAGAGTTCCAAGATGGTTTGAATGGACTTAAATAAATTTCTCATGATATTATTGGATTCATGATATTATTAGTGTGTAACATATAGCTTGGGACTTAGACTTTATTCATTAAGGATGATTTCATATTCATTAAAGTAAATGATCTTTTGAGGTCTTTAAAAATAAATTGAACTAAATTATAAAAAGATAAGTAATATATGCAAAAAAAATCACTTCACTCTTTAAAAAAAATATTCTACTAGGTCACCTAAAGGAGTGATTGCTAAATTGGTTACTATCTTTCATCCTAAGTGAGACCGCGGGACAAGTTTTGAGTTTAAATCTTGTATCCTTTATGTTAATGTATTACCTATTTGAAGTAGTATCTACAAAATTTGTTATCAAACCATATTATTTTTCTTTTATGGTAATTGAGTTTCGCATCCGTTTTCCATGGGCCATTTAAACGGTAGTTGAGTTTTGAATCTGTGTTCACAATTGAAAAATTGAAAATGTGGGCCATTTAAGTAGATATTGTAATCTTTGTAACTTTTTCTTTTCAAAAGGAGATATTTTATTCTCAACCAAAAGAGAAAAAGGGAATGAAGGATGTGGGTTTCTTTGGTTAATTCTCAATTCTCTTCCAACAAACAATCCATTTTCTTTCTGGAATCGAAAAACTATGCCCCGCAAAGTAGAAACCATGGATAACAGAAAGGATGCGAAGAAGATGAAGGATGAGGATGATCCCAATCCAAATCTTCCATCCGAGGAGAAAATGAAAGTTATTTTTATTCGCTCTAGGTTCTAAATCATGCTCTTATTTAATGCTTGGAACTATGTATACCATTCATTTTCTATGATTTTCCCACTTACTTTACAGAGCAAGAGAGTATCTTGATACATATCACTACACAAAATACCACTATTTACCCTTATCTTTGCTTGTTCTTTCAAATAATTATGTTACATCCAACATGTTTATAACCACTCTCTATAAATCAAAGTATTATTAATCATCTTAGTATATATAGATTGAGTTCCATATCTTAAATTAATCCTTTTTTTCCAGTATAAACTAATTCACTATATCAGTGACTTATATAATCTATTATGTCTCGAGTAGATTGTATTTATTGTATAGTATAGATTAGCTAGTCCCATTCCACTTCCTTACTGCACATAGTTTTACACACTGAAAATACTCAATTCGAACCCCAGTTCAAGGGTTTGCGTAAGGAAAGACTAGACGGAGAATTGGATGATGGAAGGTTGAGCATCATGGATCTGCTTCCAAACAATGGCTGGATGGATTTATTCAAAGCTTAAGGTGGCCCAAAGTTTACATGAGTAGGTAAATATATTCAGATCTCATTTCTCTTTCCACAGTTTTTCGAATGCCTTTTCTCATTGCTCAATCCAAATGGCATGTATCCATCAAAATTACCACATATATCTACTTAATTCCTCTTAGATTTTGAATGTTTATCTTGAACAAGCAGTATGTGGAAAATGCCAAAATGTTAAATCAAATTCATTTTATGTATTAAAACACAATGCAATTTGAAAGAGAAGCTTTGGATGTTTGGCAATTTTCTACCCTACAGACCCTCACTTCATTACCTATGCCATCTGAAGGAAATCATTAAATTATATAGATTGACCATCAGAGATCTCTTGGTTACATTACCCAATGGGCTTTGAAATCAACCCTTTTGGATGTTCATGGATTATGGATCCTTGTAAGCTGGAGCTTCATGGCTCACTTTGTGTAAAATATTGTATATAGTAATGCCTAAACCTACCATGTGTCAAGTTAATACCTACCCATGTTGAGCTGTCTCACTCACACTACCTCAAGGATGATTATGCCAGCAACAATTTTATCTACCCTAGAATATCATGGTAGATCTTTAAGCTATACTCACAACTAGAAGTGTATTCCTTTCAAAAGAAGTATCAACATTGATGTTCTCATCAAGCATCTGGTAGTATGTGTCCATTATCTACAAATAACCCTTATCTCTCTGGTACGACTGCAACGACTGAATCATTTGAATGCTGGCTCATTATGGGATCCATCCAATCTTTGTTTTAAGTAGAGTTTTCCTTCAACAAGGCCAAACTTCTGGCATCATACTGAGAAACATTAGTTTCTAGAGAATAACAAACTAAAAAAATTAAAATAATGAACAGTACAATATAAATATAGGAAAAACTATCATCTCTCTTTCTCAGGTTCTTGTTTTCCCATCATTCATAGGAGATTGATGTCGCAGTTATTACACAGACTCACACATTATTTATCAGAATTTTTTTTCCTCTTTTACATAAGTTAAGGGAAAAATTCATGTTAAAATTAGATTTTAATTTGCATGCTTGAAAAAGTTGATAGACATACTCACTTTTGTGCAGCTAGTTTATCTTGGTAGAGGCTTAAGGCACTGTAAATATCAATGAGATAGGTTTGATTAAAGTGTAAGTTTCAGCGTTATCATGCCTAATCTCAACAAATGATTTATCTCTTCCTGTATTGTCATTGTAAGAGTGGAAAAGGCTCTATCACATCTCCAAGCCATCCCCATTAATAAAATCAATATAGGAACATTGAGAATGAAAATACGTGACCATGATGAGGTTGAAGTGAATGATAACCTCCACAACACCCCCACCCAATCCTCTTTGGAACATAATGAAGAGAAATCATGCAACAAGGCGTATAACGGAGAGTTCATAAAACTTGAATTTTTATTTATATTTTTATTAGTAAATAAAAAACATCGAGTCAAGATTCTTTGCGGCTAATTAAATGCAATACGTACTTGCAGTACATTCTGAAATGAACTTAGTTAATCTATATTTCTCATACTATGTTGTGCTCAATATAATAGTTATAAGTTTTACCAATTAGTATGACTGTGAGGAAGGCTAGAATGAGCCAACTTTACCATTAGAATAAAAAACTTGGTAATTACAGTCCTTACCTATTGAAATACGAGAATTATAGTGGCTTTGGTAAGATGCATGACACAAAACTTGCAAATGAAAAAAAATAATAGAAAATTGGCAGAAACAATAATAACAAAATATAACAGTAACAACAAAATTAAAAATAACACAATCGTAGTAAAGAGAAATGGCTTTGCCTTACATTCCTCTATCTCCCAACAGAGCAACCTCACCAGGATCCCTCTAGCCATCATATCTATAATTCATTTAGTACCATGGTCATTGCATAAACATAGTGATGACTATAATTATGTTAGAATTTGTAAATATGTACACCCAACCATAGCGATGGTTGAATATGAGTTACTTATTCTTATTCTATTTGCATTTAGAGGATGAGGGAATTCCTCCTTCGAAGTGCCCCTTATTTTGTTTTGTTTATAGACACCATCAAGATATGTATATGTATAAGTATATGATATGTATGTGCATATGTGTATGTATTGTATATGTATGTATATGTATATATATATATATATATATATATAATATATATATATATTTCACAATAATAATCTAACAAATAAAACCATATGCTATTAATAAAATTTAAGATGAAATAAATAAATAAATAAAAGTGTTCACAAATATTTGACTTACTTATTGGTGACTTACTTCTTGGTGAGTGATGTGCCTCTAGCCAGAATTTACTCTATAGAACATTACAAAACTATAACAGTCTAGATTTATCTTAACTCTGGATTTAACAATGGTTGATAGGGATCATAACAAAATAAAACCATATGCTATTAATCAAATTTAAGATGAAAGAAAGAAATAAATAAAAATGTTCATAGCTATTTGACTTACTTCTTGGTGAGTGACATGCCTCTAGCCAGAATTTACTCTATAGAACATTACACAAACTATAACAGTCTAGATTTATCTTAAATCTGGATCTAACAATGGTTGATAGGGATCATCTAAGATCCAAACCTCTTTTAAATTTAAATATTTTTGATCTGAACCAGAGTTAAGCTCTATCTCATTGAAAATAGTCCCATCCATATGTGGATTTGGTGAGAGATTTCATATGCACATCTTTGACTCTAAGTCATTTTTCTACACCATATTTCAGATCTTTACTCAACGAATGAACCTTATAGCTCCTAAAACTTTAACATTTAAATTGCACCTATCAAAACTTTAGATGAGTATATACTAAAATACTGAAATATTTAGGAGTGCAAAGTATGCATTTCATGAAATAATTTACAACAACAGATAAATAATCTCTACACGACTTAAATTCTACAATTTTAAAATTATGGCAACAAGTTATAGCAGCTAAATAGGGCTTGATATAAAACCATGCAACAATATGAAATGTTTTGGATGGCAAGGATAGGCTCCAAAAAAAATCACATGGGTTTTGTATTACTCATAATATAAAGTATTATAGCAGCTTGGCATCATTCTCAAGCTCTACACATGTCTGAAAGATACAACAAAGACAACTCTGTTCTCAGAAATATTAGTGTGCCCTTTGCCTTTTTATAAACCAGGAGGAGGGGGTTAAAAACTGGCCATTAATGGCCTCAAGGTGTGCACCATTCTTGGCTGATTAAATCCCTTAAGGAGTGTAACTCCTAAAGTGAATGCAACCACTTGCTTAGCAATAAATGCTCCTTGATAAATGCATCCCTATTAAGCAATTGTAACTTCCAGGCATAAATGTGCCACAAAGGGATGTATGCCCCACTGTCTTATAAGATAAGATGTTGTATGGCATGTACCTGTTAGCTCTTCTACATACTTCAGCCTTTGGGAGGATCAAATATCAACTTGGTCACGTGTTTATGCTCATAAAAGACAAATAGCAGCAGTCTTCTCTTCCTTTTCCTTCATGCCCATTATACTCTTAGTAAATCCACTATTTCCGTTTTCTTCCCTTTGCGGTGCTATTTAATTGTTATCGCACATTTTCCTGTTGCCTCCTAGCGCCACTTGACTTTTGTGCCCTGCTTTCTTCGTTATGCTCCATGTATTCTTCGATGCGATATTGCGATGAGATCTTATCGCTATCGCATATCGCATCTATGTGTGTGCTTTTGGTTCAGCCCTTTGTCTCCCTCCGCGTTGCGATTTTGCGATGCGATGTAGCATTGCGATGTGATGGAATATAATGGCTATCGCAAATCGCATCCATCTGTGTCTTAAAGTTTCACCGTGTCTTCTGCCGATTGCAATTTCACGATGTGATCTGATCACAAATCGCAAATCTCCCAGTCCGACAGTTGTATCAAGGCTTCCCCCTTATGCCTTCTGCCGATGCGATATCAGGTGCTGGACCCGATATGACTCACTATTCCTTTGTATAAAATCTCATGTCCACTCATCCGCCTGCGATAGTATGTTTGCCATATTTCATAGCTTTCACTGCAAGACAATCTCTGCCATCCATCTTCACCATCCAACACTTAATATCTATAACTGGCCCATCACCCATTTTCAATGCCATATTTGTATTTTAGTAGCCCTGTGCACCCGAAGAAGGAAGACTTCTGTGATCCAATTAGCTTCTGCAGTTAATACTTCAGCTACCACATTCAAGAGCAGAATGGCCAAAGGACAAAAAGGACCAGCCTCGAGCAGATCAGCACATTTATCCATTATGGAGTTCCACTCAACCTGCTCGAGAAGTACAACAGAACAAAAGAAGGCCATCTTCAGTTATTAAAACAACCAGAATGATTCAGAAAACCCATATCAAGTTATAAATGTGGTTGGTGATCCATTAAGACACCTCCACGCATACCCTAGCATAGATTTTTTGTAAACAAACTCTATATATACTGAGAAAAATGATATAATTAGGGAGATGACTGTTAGATGAGAGTTAGTATGTTGTAAGGCTCAACTTCTGGAGACTGTAACTGTTATGCAACCTGCAGCGTCTGGTCTTCATTTCCAACTAATACAAGCTTCTTTTGTTGTCATTTTCTCACTTTCCACTTCTTCTTGTTGTTCTAAGCTATGCCTGTTTTGCAGTTGTTGATGTGGTGTTGATTTTTAGCAGTAGAGGGGCTGTCATCCCACCTCTATGTTAGAATTTAGCTGTTTCATTTAAATTTCTTGCAGGTTTCTTTGTTTTAATGCATAGAGAGCTATCATCCTGTCTGTGTATCAAATATTATATTTACAGACCTTTAAACTGGTTACAGCTGGCCATCGCACGGTCCTGTGTATCTGCTGGTGTGGTCAGTCTTCTCCATTATCACCTTTTTCTTAAACTGTGAGTAATTGGTGGTTAAAAGCCTTGTAGTCTGGGAGTGTTCACCCATGTCTGGGGTCAATCATCGTAGGAGTGGTTATCTGGCTTGAGTGTGCAACATTTCTTTTATTCATCCACCATTTATCCAACATTTTGTTGAATTTGTAATGTTCCCGAGCATCACTGATATACAACCTAGGTGAGTTTCTTGGGGTGATAACATTAATTGGCACCGTTACGGGGGAGAGGAGAATTGAATCTCAGCTTCCCTGGGAGAACGACATAGTTTCAAGCTTTGATGATAGACAAGGTTTGAACACAATATTTCGTTTGAAATAATCTCTCTGGCGACTCCATTGGTGGAAGACCATCCTTTAGCGACTCCACATTGGATTTCTGGCTTAGGTTATGAGACACACTCGAAGAAATCCTCAGAAATCTCTGGCTGAACCAGTCCCTGAACCTGAAAGGACTACTAAATCAAAGAAAGCTTCACACAAAGGGGCATCAGGATCAGGTAAGCCTAAGAAATATAATTCATCTCTGAAAGATAGAATTGTAGCTGAAGAATTATAGCTTGAAGACTTGCAAGTCATCAATATTAATAAGCAAAAACTTTCAGAGATTAGTTCAGCCCCTTGTTCAGTTAGTTCCCCTTTGAATCTTAGTCCAAATAAAGTTGCCCATTCAGTGCAAAACATCCCATATTCATTGCCATCCATCGCATTGCTTCCTACTCCTCCATCTGTTAGCATTCTTCCAAATACTCAAATCATGGCAGGACAACAAGCACCTACGAGAATAGAAAGAATTGTAGCTCCTAGATACGGACTGTTGGTGTTGCCCGTGCCTTTAAATCCTATGGCTGTGGGAGAATATCAGAAGTATATGCCCAAATTCACTGGAACGGAGGGAGTAATAGCAGAAGAACACCTTGAAGCTTTTTACAGTTATGCTGATAATTTAGATGTAAGTGAAAATGATGTGTGGATGAGAGTTTTTGTCCAGAGCCTTGATGGAGAGGCTAGGAAATGGTTTAGAGAATTACCCTAGAGATCAATAATAGATATTGAAGCATTAGATGATGCATTTTTGAAGAAATGGGGAGATAAGAAGGACTTGTTGTATTATCATACTGAGTTTGGAAACTTGAAAAGAGATAAGGGTGAGTCTTTGCCTGACTTTAATAAAAGATTTAATAGGATGTCTAGTAAAATACCAGCTGAGGTAA
Source organism: Pinus taeda (assembly GCA_000404065.3). Taxonomy (NCBI): domain Eukaryota; kingdom Viridiplantae; phylum Streptophyta; class Pinopsida; order Pinales; family Pinaceae; genus Pinus; species Pinus taeda. The sequence continues at coordinate 190,706 of APFE031203793.1, read as the reverse complement.
AGCCTACCCCCACAGCTGCCAAACTCACATATGCTAATGCTTTTGATGCTGATTTCTGCTTGTTGTTGAGAGAAAGACGTTGTGCTACTCTGGTTGATATGCAGGATGCAGCTCTAGAGGTGGAACCTAATATCATGGCAAAAGAAAAACTTAAAAGTCATGCTGACAGAGGAAAGAGGGCCAATGAGACTTATTCTTCCTCTGCCTCAACTTCAGAGCCTAAACTAGATAAAATGACTAAAGTAATAGAGTCATTGGCTGCTGAAATTTCTAAGCTTAAGGTTGAGCAGAATTCAGGCAAAACGAAGCAGTAGAACACGTTTGCTCCAAGAAATCCAAATCCATTCAGAAGAGTAAACAATCAGTTACAAGTAATGCAAAGGGGTGAAGATTCAAAAGAATATCAGAAATTTAAGGCTCCATTCTATAATGTAGTCATGGAGGAGCAACAATTTGAAGAGGATGAAGATGAAATTCACTGCATGGAAGATAAAGGTAGCACTGCATTTTTGACATTGGAAGAATACAAAGAGTCATTGCTGCAGGAACAAAATAGTCAGATATGGGACATAGGAGCTGTTCTACAAACTGGGGATCAGCAGAGATATAATCTAAGATCTAATGCAAATAATTCCAAAGAAAGTGCTGCACAAATAGCTTCTCCCAAATAGAACCATAGAATACCAAGCAAAGAAGACCAGCAGCTGATCCGGTCACCCTCAAAGCTCCAGTTCAAGAGGTAAAAAGTTTTGATAAGCCATCCTCTTCTTTCAACTTTGAGTCAAAGGTCCAAAAACTGAAGATATCTGTGCATCTGGTGGAGTTGATGAAGAGTGAATTATTTAGAAAGCCTATCCTTGAAGCCCTTGAGCTAGAGACCAAACAAACCTCCATTGACTTAGTCAATTTGCAAGATGACAAGCCTGCTGTTGTGCCTAGCCCCATGATTCAACCTGCTGATAATAGTTCTCCATCTTTCTATGTTTCATTAACTATCCATGATAAAATACTCCACAATTGTCTTCTAGACACAGGGGCTAGCCACAATTTAATGCCTAAAACTGTCATGGAAGAGTTGGGCCTTTATATCACTAGACCCTATCATGATTTATTTTCTTTTGATTCAAGAAAGATGAAATGTCTTGGATTAATTAAGGATCTGGCCATTACCCTTACCCAACTTCCTATGAAGAGTATGATGATGGATATTGTGGTGGCAGATGTCCCTCCTAAGTTTGGCATGCTGTTGTCTAGAGGGTGGATTAAGAGACTAGGTGGGACATTACAGAATGACCTATGTTATGCAACTGTCCCAGTATTTGGAGGAGAAAGCAAGAGGTTATATAGAGAAGCACAATTGGCATACGTCATCAGTGATGAAAAGAATCCTACAAATCATCCCATATATGCAGTGGAAATTGATTTTGGAGCATGTATTCTCCAAATAGATGAATCTCAAAAGGCCTTGATGCAAATCAGGAAACCAATTGTTCAGGCCGAGCAAGAGCAAGGAAGTCAAATTTGGGAGATGTTCTTTGATGGAGAATATACCAAGGAGACTGCAGGAGCGGGGGTAGTGCTAGTATCTCCACAACAAGAAAGCCTTCTGCTGTCTTTTAAGCTAATTTTTCAAGTGACGAACAATATAGCAGAATATGAAGCACTGCTATTGGGCCTCAATGCAGCAATCAAGAACCTGAAGGTGTTTGGAGATGCTGATTTGATAATCCAGTAAGTGAATAGAACATTTCAAGCATAGCACCCAAGGCTAAGAGCATACAGAGATGAGGTATGGAGTATTAGAGATTCTTTCAATTTTTCTGTATCTCATATATTCCTAGAAGCCAGAATCATCTCGCTGATTCCCTTGTTGTTTCTGCTAGTTTATTTAATCCCCCAATGCCTCCCAAACTAGTGTATGAAGGGAAAATGAAATATAGACCATCCTTGCCTGACAATGTCTTGCATTGGAAAGCTTTTGAAGATGATGGTGAGATTAATAGATTTCTTCAAGTCATTGATGAGTTTTCTAGGATGCAAATTGACCAAGAAAATGATGCCTTGTTAGAAAATCCTCAGTCCTAGCTTAGAAGTAAGATTGGAAAAAGCAACATTGTCCAACTTCCTAGTAACCATATTCCTAAAGGTTTAATTCCTCTTGAGAGATTGTTTGACCAAAATCATGTGCCTCACAAAGCTGCCCAAAAAGAAGATCAATCTGCAGTTTGTAAGCATGATATAGGAAGCCCAGGTCAACACAGGTATGTGAATTTGTCCCCTCGTTTGTTAGCTGACCAAAGTTCTAAATACTGCAAATTAATGAGGCAATTTGCTGATGTGTTTTCTTGGGAATATAGTGATCTGAAAACATATGACAAGAACATAATTCAGCACAAAATCCCTTTTGATAAATATTTAGTTCCTTTTAAATAGAAGATGAGGCCAATAAACCCACTGCTTCTTCCATTAATTGAAAAATAAATTAAAAAATTGCTTGCTACTAAGATCATAGTAACTCTCAGGTATTCTAAATGGGTAGCTAATTTAGTGGTGGTAAGGAAGAAGAATGGAGAAATCAGACTGTGCATTGATTTTAGAAATTTGAACAAATGCTAAAAAAAAGACAATTATCCTTTGCCAAAGATGGAGCACTTGCTGCAAAAGGTCTCAAGAGCTAAAGTCATGTCTTTTATAGACGGATTTTCAGGCTTTAATCAGATTGTTTCACACCCAGATGATCAAGAAAAGACTGCATTTACCACTCCTTGGGGTACTTTTATGTATGCCAAAATGCCATTCAGATTGATGAACGCTGGAGCCACTTTTCAGAGGGCTATGGATATAGCGTTTGTGGGAGAGAAGGACAAATTTGTCCTCATTTACCTTGATGATATAACCATCTATTCCAACAGCCATCAAAGTCATTTGCAGCATTTACAAAAGGTGTTCTTGAAGAGCAGGGAGTTTGGGATTTCAGTCAATCCGAAGAAATCAAAATTTGCCTTGCATGAAGGTAAGTTGTTCGGACATATTGTGTCTATTGTAGGTGTTCAAATTGACCCAGAAAGAGTCAAGGAAATTCAAACTTTGACTGTACCAAGATCAAAGAAAGATATTCAATCTTTTCTGGGCAAAATTAACTTTGTGAGGAGGTTCATTCCTAATTTTGCTGAGTTGGTAAAGCATGTTACCTCCATGTTGAGAAAAGGAGCAGAGGTAAAATGGACTGAAACAGCAAGAAAATATTTTGAGTCCATCAAGAAGGCTATTATGGAAGCTCCCACATTAATAAGTCCTAACTATAGTAAGGAGCTTCACCTATTTTCAGTTGCCTCTAAGGATACCATTGCAGCCATTCTATTGCAACAAGATGAAGAAGGTTCAGAGCACCCAGTGGCATTTTTCAGCAAGAATTTGAGGGATGCTGAACTAAGGTATGAAATTATATAGAAATAGGCGTATGCTCTTATTAAATCCTTAAAAGCATTTTTCAGCAAGAATTTGAGGGATGCTGAACTAAGGTATGAAATTATATAGAAATAGGCGTATGCTCTTATTAAATCCTTAAAAGCTTTCAGATTTTATATCTTGCATTCAAAGATAATTGCATATGTGCCTTTAGCTACAATTAAATATGTCCTAACGCAACCTAATGCTGATGGAAGAAGGGCTAAGTGGATTGCAAAAATGATTGAGTTTAACATAGACTTGAGGCCCACCAAGCTGGTAAGAGGTCAGGGGCTTGCCAAGTTGTTGGCTGAAGAAAATTGCAGACATTTGGACATTGATCTCCTGGGCATGATTGTAGAATATGCTCAAGTACAAGAAGATCAAGGCACAACTGAAACAAAGAAAAAACAGTCGGTGGCCAAGAATCTAGCTTCATGTAATTGGTATGCTAAAATAATTAGTTTTCTGTTGAAGCTAGAAATCCCTTTGGGCTTAAGCACAAGTCAAGCTAGAATGTTAAAACTCGGGGCAGCAAAATATTGCATCAATAATACCCTGCTCTACTGGAGGGATCCATCTGGAGTGCTTTTAAGGTGTCTGGACAAAGAACAGTCAATTGAAGTGATGCAACAGTTTCATTCCAGCATATGTGGAGGGCATCCTTATTGGAAAACTACTGCCCATAAAATTCTCAGTGCTAGGTACTATTGGCCCACTTTTTTTTCTGATGTATTTATTTTTGCTAAATCTTGTGACAGATGCCAAATATTTGAAGGAAAGCAGCAGTTGAAATCTCTACCCTAAAACCAATAATTGCAAAAGGATTGTTTCAGCAGTGGGGTTTGGATTTCATTGGTGAGATCAATCCACATTCCAGTGGTTAGCACAGGTGGATTTTGGTTGCCACTGATTATTTTACAAAGTGGATTGAAGCAGGCCCTACGAGGAAAGCCAATCATACTGTGGTCATGAATTTTTTAACTGAGAATATCTTTATCATATTTGGTTTTCCACATAAGTTAATCACAGACAATGCAACAGCCTTAAGGGAAAATGAGTTGGTGGAAATGTGTGATGCAATGGGCATTAAACTTGTTCATTCCACCTCTTATTATCCACAAGGAAATGGTCTAGTGGAATCCTCTAATAAAAGCCTGATCAGGATAATTAAAAAACTGTTAGAGGACAATAAAAGGAATTGGGATTCAAACCTCAAGTATGCACTATGGGCCGACAGAGTGACCATTAAGAGATCTACAGGGAGTTCTCCATTCAAGCTGGTATATGGCACTGAGGCTATATTCCCAATTCAGTTAACTCTCCCTATGGAAAAAATTCTTCAAGAAGAACAGAATGAAGAAGAAGATATGGAAAACAGAATCACTGATTTAATAGAGTTGCATCAGATTAGAGAACAACTGGTTGAAAAGGTTACAACACATCAGTGAAGCCTCAAGGAAGCCTTTGGTAAAAAGGAAAAAAGAAATAATTTTCAGATTGGTGACTTGGTGCTGAAATGGGATGCATTGAAGGAAAAGAAAGGCAATCATGGGAAATTTGATGCTTTCTGGACAGGACCATTCATTATTTCACAGGTTCAAGGGAACAACACCTTCATGCTGAAAAGTATGGGAGGTGAAATAGTTTTTGATGGCCCAGTTAATGGGCGGTTTTTGAAAGATTATGTTGTTTAAGGTCTTTGGCCTTAAAGGCTGTAAATATTTAGTTTTTATTCAGTTTTCTGTTGTATGCTTACTTGACTCCATGCCCAATAGACACTAGGCCAGTGTTTTTAAGTTCATTTTGTATGAAGGCATTGGTCTGCAGGTGCTTGAGACCTCATAGGGAGGATCTCATCCCTAGAAGGAGCCAGTGTTAGCTCTGCTACATACTTCAGCCTTTGGGAGGATAAAGTATCGGCTTGGTCACGTGTTTATACTCAGAAAAGACAGATCGCAGCAGTCTTCCCTTCCTTTTCCTTCATGCCCATTATACTCTTAATAAATCCTCTATTTCCATTTTCTTCCCTTTGCGGTGCTATTTAATCGCTATCGCACATTTTCCTGCTGCCTCCTAGCGCCACTTGACTTCCGTGCCCTGCGTTCTCCATTATGCTCTATGTCTTCTTCACTACGATATTGCAATGCCATATGATCGCTATCGCATATCGCATCTATGTGTGTGCTTTTGGTTCCGCCATTTGTCTCCATCTGTGTTGCAATTTTTCCATGCGATGTAGCATTGCGATGTAATGCGATATAATCGCTATCGGCAAATCGCATCCATCTGTGTCTTAAAGTTTCACCGTGTCTTCTGCCGATTGTGATTTCACGATGCAATCTGATCACAAATCGTAAATCGCCCAATCCAACAGTTGTATCAAGGCTTCCCCCTTATGTCTTCTGTCGATGCGATATCAGGTGCTGGACTCGATATGACTCACTATTCCTTTGTGTAAAATCTCATGTCCACTCGTCTGCCTCCGATAGTATATTTGCCATATTTCATATCTTTCACCGCAAGACAATCTCTTCCGTCCATCTTCGCCATCCAACAATTAATAGCTATAACCGACCCATCACCCATTTTCAATGCCATATTTGTATTTTAGCAGCCTTGTGCGCCTAAAAAAAGAAGACTTTTGTGATCCAATTACTCTCTGCAGTTAATACTTCAACTTCCACATTCAAGAGCAGAATGGCCGAAGGACAAAAAGGACCATCCTCGCGCAGATCAGCACATTTATCAGTTATGGAATTCCACCCAACCTGCTCGAGAAGTACAACAGAACAACAGAAGGCCATCTTCAATTATTAAAACAATCAAAATGATTTAGAAAACCCATATCAAGTTATAAATGTGGTTGGTGATCCATTAAGACACCTCCACGCATACCCTAGCAGAGATTTTTTGTAAACAAACTCTATATATACTGAGAAAAATGATGTAATCAGGGAGATGACTGTTAGATGAGAGTTAGTATGTTGTAAGGCTCAACTTTTGGACACTGTAACTATTATGCAACCTGCAACATCTGGTCTTCATTTCCAACTAATACAAGCTTCTTTTGTTGTCATTTTCTCACTTTCCACTTCTTGTTGTTGTTCTAGGCTGTGCCTATTTTGCAGTTGTTGATGTGCTTTTGATTTATAGCAGTAGAGGGATGTCATCCCACCTCTATGTTAGAATTTAGCTGTTTCATTTAAATTTCTTGCAGGTTTCTATTGTTTTAATGCATAGAGAGTTGTCATCCTTTCTGTGTATCAAATATTAGATTTACAGACCTTTAAATTGGTTGTAGCCAGCCATCGCAGGGTCTTATGCATCTGCTGGTGTGCTCAGCCTTCTCCATTATCACCTTTTCCTTAAACTGTGAGTAATTGGTGGTTAAAAGCCTTGTAGTCCGGGAGTGTTCAGCCATGTCTAGGGTCAATCATAGTAGGAGTGGTTATCTGGCTTGAGTGTGCAACATTTCTTTCATTCATCCACCATTTATCCAACATTTTGTTGAATTTGTAATGTTCTCGAGCATCACTGATATACAACCTAGGTGAGTTTCTTGGGGTGATAACAGTACCCTACCTCATGAATTCACAATAACCCCTACAAATCGAAAATAGAAGGAATTTCCCATAAGGAAAATTGAACTCATGAGGACAAACCTTACAAGTGTGCCATCTCCCTCCAATTGTTATTGTTGTTTGTCAATGTGGAAATGATCTTCTGTTAATTAAAATCAAAAAATCAAAACATGAAATTAGAATTTAGGTATGGGAATATCTTTTCTCTATAGAATAATCTTCAATGGCACATGATGACAATTGCAACCTTTGACACATTTGTCTTACAAAATTCACTCAAAATACCTTCAGTATAGAGATTACAAATGATATGCATAGTAAGAAAGATAGTTGGAAAAACAAAAAGTTATAAGCTCCTAGAAGATAATCACATATGGATAAATATGTTTGACCATGTGATTATTCACATGTGGATAAATACATGTGATTATTCAAATGTGGACAAATTCATGTGATTACATATACAGAACTAGGTTATGTGAACGTAATGGACAAGTAAAATTAGTCACAATAGACATAAATGTCTAAACATATCTCATAAAGGCTAACAATATCCATCTCATCAAATTCTCAGCATGAAGAAAATCCACCATCTCTGCTTTCTTCAACTCTCTCACAATGTGTCCAATTCTCTGCCCTTGAAGATGGTTGAGTGATTTATGCATTGAGGTAAAGCTCAACATTAGATGAGCCTTGGTTACAGGAAGAAGTTAGCAAGAGGGAAATCCTTTGAATTCACAGGATTGGTTTGTTGCTTTCATGGCTAAGCATGCCAAAGTGAGCATCCAGTCCTAGATAATTGTCCTCGTAGTTATAAGAAAGTTTCTCCAACAAAATAAATTCGACTAAACTCCATCAACTGAAATCTCTTACCATGGAGTGGGAGGAAATGATAGCTCAACATCGCACCATTTTTTAACAAAAATCCATTAGTCTCCTGGAATTTATTGTTTCTGTTGTCAAAATTTTGGATTGCAGCCAAGAAAAGGATGAAGACTTTAAAAATAGAGTCCTCAGTAATTTGGAAATCTTGTTTGATGATATGTATAAGTGTCATCATGAAAATGAGTTTTTATGATAGCCTAAGGAACCATACAAAGATTGCAAACTTCCTCCACCACTTAAGCATCAAAATTCAAAGGTTTTGACATCTACTTGGATGAAATTTTGTATGGCACTAACTCTATATTTGGATATTCTGATGCCTTGTTAAGGATATTTTTTGTTATCTTGTTTTTAGATAGTGGAAAGTATTGGAACATATTTTGTATGCTCTGTAGGAAGTATTAGAAAATTCACATGCTCTAATCCAGGAGTGCTTGTAAATTTTGTTTCGATAGTAAATTGGGTTATGTAGGGTCTATGCTACAACTTACAAGTGAAGACCTCTGTTTGGCCAGAAATATCTGGCTATTTGGTTGTACTTCTTTCTCTTGTTCAGAAGATATTATATATAATATATAAATATTTTCTCTTATATAGGAGTCAACCTATATCTGTCTTTTATAGAATTTTACAAATCCAATATGCACTGAATTCATTGGTGTTGCTTATTTGTTCTAATTTTCCACATTATATTGAGTTCTGTGGAGACTTTAATGGATGGCTTCACAAAAGATTGGAGTTATATTTCGATTTATCTGTCTCTTTTCTTGGCCATCACTCACAAAGGTACTTTATAAATGCTATAACCATTGTCTATTTGTCATATCCTCATTAGTACTATATAGAATAGTTTAACCATTGTTATAACTATGATTCATTTGCTTATGTCAAAAAGTTTTCCTCTTTTGCCCTCAGGTGGGCCAGGTATGAGCTATTATATTTAATTAAATTGTAGTAAAGATGTTTGAGATGAAAAATATTTAACTTAATAATGATCACACTGAAACAAATCAACTTGACGGTAAGTCGAAAAAGGTTCCGTATTTGAAGTGTCCAAGGAAAATTGCATGCAAATTTATACATATCTACTGTATTAGTTACATTTGAATTTATCTTCTTCTTTTCTTGACCATCACACACTAAGGTGATGTATAAATTCTAGAACCATGTTTAATTTTTTATGTCCTTTTTGTTACTCTGAACAAGATTTTAGACTATTGTTCTAACTACTATCCTATCAATCCTGTCAAAATTGGCTCCTTTTCCGCCCCCATGTAGGTTAGGTAAGCACACTTATATTTAAGTAAAATTTAATGAGAATGCTTGAGATGAATATTCTTTAGTTACTGATCACACTAACACACATCAACTTGATGATAAGTGGAAAATGATTCCATATTTGACATCCAACGAGAATTGCTTGTAGATTTCAACATTTCTAGTGTATTAGTGAAGCAACAATTGTATCCATTTAAACCTTAAGTGACCCAAAGTTGTTACAAACCCCAATGACCCATTATTGTGTTCTAAGCCGAGGTCAACATGAGGGGAGGGATATTTGAACCCTGCACCTCTCCCAACCATTGACGTTACCTTTACCAATACAACTTTTTTTCAATCTTGCGTTAGAAACCATTTGAGCTTTGAGCCTTGGAGACATTAGTTAGAGATTTTTATCTAATAAAGACTTAGAGGGGTGTTTGTGTGTGAAATTTCAATTGTAAAGGTTTCTTGGGTAGCTCATAATGATAAAATCCACTTTTAAATTTGAACATGTAGTTGAGATCATGCTGACAAGGGTAAAGGTCATTTTTTATGTTATGATCTAGGTCCAACACTCTATGGGTTGCATGGCAAGTCAAAATGGATTTTTCTGCACTTATAGTACTTGATAGTTGAACGAATATCAACCTTGAAACTTCCAACAAGAGGAAATAGAGTAAAGATCTGTGTAACTCTGAAGTATAGTAGCCATGTGCAGGGAAAATGAAGAATGAAAAGGCTATAAAAAAGGTAGGACTGGCTCAAGAAAAAAGGATAACCATAAGTTAATAAAAATGAAATAATACATAAGGATTGTAGGAGATATTTGTAGGTTTGAAGACTAGGCATATTTGAAAGTTGGGAATATTTGAAGGTTTCAATGTAGAAAAAATGATATATGAAGCATATTAAGGAAACAAGGGAATGAGCTGCAGAATGCAAAACATAGAGATTATATAGAGGATAAGAAAATAGAGAAAATTCCATTAAGAGCAAGAGCAAGAAGAATCACATATCTTCATAAGTCTCCAAGCCTGAGTATTTTGTTAAAATGGTGACCTTGGGTTATAGTTTAAAGGTGGCTGATATTATAAAATTTCTTTTAACCACTCTTTTCTAAAGGGTAGGGTCATCGAACAAAGGACATTAACTAATATAAATTAATTAATTGTTTGGACCAAGGACAATTATGTTTACATCCCATTCTTAGCTATGTAATAATGAATCCCCTGGGCCTCTTGTAGGGACAAAAGGTTGGTGCATCCCTGGAGCATAGTGGGAAAGGTGACATTGTCTAGTTATATATTTCTCTCCAGCATTTGAGACAAAATGCCAAGGACTTCCTCATTGAGCCATTTCCTCTCATACTCTTTAACCATTAGATTCCATAAGAAAACATCCCTTGGGCATATTTTTTCAAACAATTTATAATCTGTTAAACATTTCACCCATATTCTTTGTCTTTAGTCCATGTAGTCCACTTGGGCTCTCGACTCTCTCAATATCATCATGAACATGGTTTCCCTTTTACAAATTTGAAAGGGTTGCATAGGTATAGATAGCACTAGCCAACATGGAACCATTTATCTTGATGCCATACACATGCATTTCATCAATAGTTTCTAGGACTTTGTAACACGGCCATTCCAAACACCTCTTGTATTGTCAGAAATTCCCCAAAATTATGAATACCTCTTGTTGAAATAGAGATCCATACCTATAATTTCTAGAAACCCTACCTCTATCAAACGCTAAAATACCCTGCAAAACTAAATATTTCTAATTTAAAATAGATTGTGTGAAACTGTTGTCCCTTATTTGTGAATGAACAGTGAAATTGACCCAAAATATCCATGTTCCCTATTTGATAATAGTCAAGTAGATGGAAACCATTTCAAATTTTTTCCCATGTGCTATGTTTGTATGCTTTGTCTCTGGCCCATGTAGGCTCAGTGCATTAACTTGGATTTGTTACCACTTGTAATATCACTCAACACTCCTGCTAAATGACATCACTCACCCAAGCTCAGCATTTCACAATTACCCCGGAAACAAAGGCATAGTTTAATCGCAATTGCACAAAATAATAAATAACATAGGCACAATTGACCCTAATGTAGAAATCATAAACCAGAACATAATCCAACAAACACATAACCATGTAACAATACCAAAAATAACAATGTATTAATATCATACGCATAACTTAAATTTAACACATAGTATGAGAATAGTCAAATCAATAGAATACCAATCCACGTGTAAGTACAACAAAACCAAATGTGCACATAAAAATCTTAAACACTTATTTGTATGAATTGTTGTTGGTTGTGGATAAAAGGTATGAAGTATGAAGTATTTTGATATGTATGAATTGAGATGCTAAAATTCCCATATCAGTGTTCAAGCATCTTTGATGGAAAGTTTGTGTTTGTAATTATGGATGCAACAACGCAAAAAACAATGGCTGGAGTCAGATGCAAGTTTTGAGCATCTTTTGGTAGAATAAATTCCCCTCACTCGCAATCTCTTAGTGGATACTATTAGTTCTGATTTGTCTCGTTTATCTAGCCACATTGTGGTAAGAGGAGACTAGTTCAGATTCTCTCTTAGAGACATACAAAAAGGGAAAATTTTTCAAAATATGTCAGAGCAGTCATCTCTATAAAACTTCATTTTCAAAATCCTAGGTCAAGCTTGTTGACTAGCTTAGGCAAACATAATTAAGCTCATTGCATCTTGGTCGAACTTGATAAGATTTGACTAGGTTTGGTCCAAGCTCAAACAAATCTGTCATATTTAGAAATAATTTTTGGAACTCTTATTTTAATGTTTGAGAGCAAGGATATAGTGTAGCACAAAACCTCGATGCCACACATAGAGGATTGATTCCAAAGGACAATAGAAAAGAGGGTAAGATTTTTTTCCTTTCTACTAAATAATTAGATACCATTTTATCAAGTGCATAATCAATCAAGATGGGTCCTTTTGTTTCCTCTAGCTTTTTAGTACATGTGGACAAATGTTCAAATTAGTTGATTTTGTTTTTGGTTATTTTTTTTCTTATTATTTTTTATTTTTCCCACTATAATCCTATTCTCTATGGATATTTTTGTGATTCCCCTAGATCTATTCTATAAATGTAGAGGAGGTATGAAGTGTATTTTTGTATTCCTTATATCCATGCAATTGCATCTTTGGATACTTTTTATTTTTGTATTGTGTAGTTCTTTTTGCTTTGAGGTTCTTGTCTTCACACCCCTTTAATAGTTGAAGTACTTGTAGGAGGACATAATTATCATTGACAGGTAGAGGCTTATTTCCTTGTATCCATGAAATTACATCTTTGGATACTCATGGATACTCGAAGTGGATACTTACATGGAACATTAAAAATGTAATTTTTATTTTTGAATAAACATATTTCCTTGTCTGAAAACAACTATTGCATATAATGGGTCAAACATGACAACTCTCCCATAGTTTTTACTCTTTATATATGTCTCAGTACAAATGGGTTTATAGAGATGTGGACAGTTTTTGCAATCTCCTCTAATACTTGCATACTTTCTTTTGTGAGTATTCACATTGTTGGTAGTGTGCTCATATCAATAATGTTCATAAATATTCCATCTCATTGCCTATGTAGATTCCTTCTTCAAGTTTCTACCCACACACTCCAAATTGGAAGATAACCTGCTTTGAATGCAAATTGATAAGGTAGACAAACCTTTTCATTGGAGTAATTTTTTACTTTGTGGATTTGGTGCTTCAAAAAATATCAATTATGGCTCCATTTTACAGTTTTTAACCAATCTCATATGTATAAAAAGGTGTGTTCCCGTTGCAATTCTAGAAGTTGCAATCTTAAGATTTTACTATTAAGGTTTTATGCCTTTAGGTCCCTCTTCTCCTTTTTCCAAGGAAAAGAATGAATCATTGTCAGGTGGATTATGCTGGGCTATATGTAAGTCAACAAGAGCCTATTTTGAAGGTGCATGGTCTTGGTTGACGATTTTTTTTAATGTACATTTTTTTAATCACAAAAAATAATAGGATTGATTGTGAGTATGATAGATGAAAACTGCACAATGCATTTCTTGTAATATAATGGGCATATTGTGGGTCATGAAATATGTGTTTGAGTGTTGTAGGACTTGTTGATAAATCACCAAGGCTGAGCCAAAATGAGAACTAGGTCTCACAAATTGGCAGATTCAAAATTTATAAAAATTAGGAATGTGCCATTTTTTAAAGAAAGCTACACAGGTAGGAGGTGAAAATCTATTTTTAAAGTGACTTTTTGGGTCTCATTTTACCCATATTTGTTTTCATATTTCATTTCCATGAGTGAGAACTTCACTTCATTATTCCAATATAGGGGAAACATGGTGTTAATCCATGGAAAATATAATTTTTATATTTATATATATATTTGAGTAAAGACTATGCTATTGATATTAAAAAACAAAAAAATATGTACAAAGAGGGTTAAACCTCTGAGAGTGCCGTAGCCAACTCTCTGTCAATAAATCTTTACAAAAATGGTTGTTCCTTCTGTTGTAAAGAACATTGAACATTGCCTAAAAAACTAGAACAGACCTAGATGGATCCAAAATAAACCTTACAAGACTGATAGTTGGGCTATTAGCCAGATTACAAAGAGGAAAACATGACTGATAGCTGGGCTTTAGCCAAATTAGCAAAATCCCTACATCTGATCGGCCGCAAGCTGGAGATATTCGTTGCCAAACGTCCTGAAACTAAACCAAGAAAATTGCAAAACCAAAACAGAGTAGCTACCCTGATTCTGCAAGCACTGTACTGACACTTACTTGGGTTCACCAGTACCCTGTTCATTGTCTTTGTCCAGGGCGCGCTCCCAAGTAACCATCACTCCATCTTCGACCTCCATTGAATTTCCTTTCGGAGGAAGCTTGAGATACAGTAAATTTGCATAAGTTTTAGCTGACTAACCTTCCATAATGTTCTTCTGAGCTGAGTCCCGCTATGGTCTTTCCATGTCTTGATAATCCCCTTCCCTCTGCTCTGAAGGAGAATTAGGGATATCTTCCTCCAGACGGCTCTACGACGAATTGACAGTTAGAGAAGGCGATTGTTCCTTTCAGGCTACCTCCGAGCTGACATGCTCCTCATCTTCCTCCGAGAAGATGACAGTGAACAAGGCTGAGATTAGCGGTTTGTTTAACCTGCTTTTGAATTTGAATCTGGCTGATTGCATCGAGTTGTTTATTAAAGGACCAGACTCTTCAGAGGTCGGCGAAGAAGGCGAGGCTATGGCTAGCAGTGATATGCGATGAGGAGCAGGGCTGCCTCATCCTCCCGACCCTCCCCGGAGACCCAAATTGCGCCCGCGTCTAGGAATTCCCCTTTGACGAGGAGCCATGTGCAAATGCGGCTACGTGACAAAGAAGCCTGAAGATAGGGGGTGATGTAAAGAAGACTAAGAGCTGGTAGGAGCCCAGAATGTATACCAGACAGAAAAGGGCAAGACACAAACTTTGAACCCACCAGCGAAAGACTCGACGACCTGACAATGCTCATCCGCAGCTGTGTGAGCCCAACTCTCAACCCAGGCACTTATATTAGGGATGGAAACAGAATATGAACCATAAACTGGTTTGACAACCCAAACGCAGAAGGTGAAGCCAGAATTGGAGCCCTTAGCGACTGCTTCACACAGCCTAAAGGAATTCCAAGGTGGCTTCACCTGAGACCAAGGGAACTTCTCCTGGGAGCAAGACCACCAGAGACGGCCCCTGCAACAGACCTTAAGCACATCCGAGCAAGAGAATACAACTTCCTCTGAGAGCGGGCTCTCATCAGGCAACCATAAAAGGACCAGGATGAATGCAATCTGAAACTGGCTCGCCATCCAAATAACTCCCATCTACGTACCTTGGGACTATGCCTGATATAAATGGCATTCAAGTCCTTCCTCCTCGCGTTGATAAATAGCCTTTGGCTTGTGCTTGTCCACTTGCCAGCTGCCGGCTACACGTGTCTGATTCATAAATTCCATTAATCACTAATTAAGATCACCCACATCCGGGTCATGGAAAATATAATTACTTGAAAGAAAAAATTGCATTTTAAAAATCTTAGCAAGTTCTTTGTTGGTTTTTTCTATGCCAATTTTTGAAGAAAGTTGCATAGGTAGGAGGAAAAAATCTATCAAATCTTAAAGTGACCTTCTGGGTCTCATTTAACCCATTTTCGTTTGGATATTTTATTTTCATGAATGAAAACTTTGCTTCGTTATTTAAACAAAGAGGAAACATGGTGTTAATGCATGGAGAATATAATTACTTGAAAGAAAAAATGCATTTTAAAAATCTTAGGAAGATCTTTGCTGATTTTTTTCTAAGCTTTTCCTTAGTCAAGAATTCAAGATGATGTTCACGTCACTATAAATTTTTTTAATCCAAGTCTCGCATTACTATTTTCAATTTCCTTGTCTCATAGAAGTAAAAGCCTATTTTTATCCCTTTGGGATAACCATCTAATTGAGTTTTTGTAATTTTAATATCAAGACAAAGCAAATATTTTGTCCTCTTCAATTATTTCTTCATTTCCTTTTTCTTTCTCGAAATATCAATTGGAAGCAATGCTACTTGTCTACTATATTTCCCTTTGATAGAGGTTGCTAGCCAAATTGGTGCAAAACATATTGTCCTTTGAAACTCAATGTTTGTTGCTAGAGATTAATGATTGAACTCCTGAAGGTATTCTATTGTCATTGGTAGAAATTTTGGTGTTTAAAGCTTGGGGACTCCTACTTGCCTTGTTATCTTCCAATATTAATATATATATATATATATATATAGTTATATACACAACCATTTTGGTATAGGTTTATTGTTAATACAATGCTGATAATATACAATTTTCATTTGATGTTCAATTTATATGTGATGGTCATATATGAAAAAGCTTGTTTATGTATCTTTCCAGAGTATAATTTTGTAATGTATAAATTAAACAAAAAATAAATAAATCTTCTCATTAAAGTACAAGACTCACTAATTGAATACTCTCGATATCGAGTTCCATCTCCTTTTAGATTTTGAGGTAAACATAATAATAAGCCTTTTTGTTGGTGCTAAATCTTTCCCCATGATGAGTAGGTTCTGCAAGGACTTAGTTATAATAGTTGAAACATTACCGTGACATGAAGGAGAGACAACAAACACAATTATTTTTGGTATGAGAGTGAGTCATAAGTTTAGTGCCATTTTGTATGTTGGTTGTTTTAGCATATAACATTTGTCTTACTTAAAATTCATTGTTTACTGCTAATATCTACCAATGCTAATGTAGAGAATCAAATGAAATTTAAGATGATTCCATTTAAAAATAAAATCTTTGATCCCATGCGAGTGTGGACATGGATACCTAGGTTCAAAACCCCCCAAGTTTATTTTTGTATTATGTAGTTCCTTTTACTTTGAGGTTCTTGTCTTCACACCCCTTTCCTAGTTGCAATACTTATGGGAGGACATGGTTATCATTGAGAGGTAGAGCGTGATTTCCTTGTATCCATGCAATTGCATATTTTGATACTCATGCTTGGTGTGGATTTGTAAGTGTTTGAATATCCCTTGAATAGTTTGTTGTTGTAAGGAATATTAGCCAAACTTTGTGCTTACAATTTTAACATATTTTTAGTGGTTACATTTCATAATCATTGTTATTGATCATTGTATTTTAACATCTTAAATTAATTAATAACAAGAATCACTACCAATTAGTTCTCTACAGTCCATATCTAGTTGGATTCAAGCATATAGCTCATTATTCATAATTGCATCATATGTACTCACTATTGTTTACTTCTTGGCATGAAAATCAATGTTTTAGAACCATATTTTTATGTTGTCATAACATATTTACATGATTCATAAGGTGAGAAATCAATCTATAATTGCATATTTTAAGTTTCATAATTATAGGTCATTTATAGGCTATAGATGTCATCAAAGTTTCACTTGTATTTGAGTATTCAACTAAACATATTGAGTATCTTATACTTAACTATTTTTCCCTCTGCCTACTTTTCATAACTTCCATAACCATTAGGTAGGGACTTGCAAAATTTGATGCTATTTTGCTTCATTAGTAAAATATTTGCAAATAGTTTACAAAGTTTTATAATTGATTGAAATATGTAGAATTTACAATTTATAGAGTTTCCATTTTTGACATTTTAAAGTATAATTTTTTAAATGGTGCTAGCTCAATGGAAGAGCACCTGTTTTACAAGCAGTTGGTGGTTCAATTCCATCATGCCCTAATATTCATATGGAATGGAAGTGATCAGTTTTTGGTGAAAAAGACTCTTTTGACCACCACCAATGGGCTTATTGTGACATTTTTCGACCGTCACCAAAATATGAAATGGTGACGGTCAATGACTACCACCATATATATATATGCATCAATAGTGATGGCCATGAAAGGTCCATCATCATAAATAAATGTTGGTCATATGAAATAGTGTCATTCACTATATGTCATTATAATAATTATTCGTGACAGACCTTGAATGTCACCACAACACCTATACTTTTAGCGATGCAGTCTTTGGTGACATTATTTTTCTAGTGACAGAGGCTCTTTTGACCCTCACCAATGAGTTTATGGTGACATTTTTCGAACCTCATCAAAATATGAAATGGTGATGGTCAATGAACGTCGCCATATATATACATCGATAGTGACAGCCATAAAGGGCCATCACAATAAATCATTTTTATTCATCATTATTGGTGACAGACCTTGAATTTCACCACAACACCTATAATTTTGGTGATGCCACGTTTGGTGACGTTCAATTTTTGGTGGCTGAGACTCTTTTGACTCTCACCAATGAGCTTACGATGACATTTTTCGACCCTCACCAATGTCCTTTTTTCTTGTGGTCCCTCTCAAATCATTATCAAGTTGAACCCTCTCATATCATTGGGTGATTTATTTAATCATAGAAAATGATTATAAACCACTTAACAACCCATTCAAATTTCAGCTTATGTGGCCCTCTCACTCCGATTTTCTTATTAAAATTTAGAAGTTGTGGCACAATTGTCAAGTCGTAGGATCCAAAATATTTATCATGCAAAATAAACTCCAACATCTCAAAAATCCAAATTAATAGTTTGAAGAAGGAGATATCTCAAAATACTATTGAAAGAGAGGGAATCCTTAAAGCCACGAATGCAAACCCTTGAATCATGTCTTGAAATAGTGATCCTATTAGTATATTTTTGAAAGAAAAGGAATCCCCATAGATAGGAATACAATGCCTTCAATCATCTCTTGAAATGGTGATCCTATCAACGTATTTTTGGAAGAGAAGGAATCATTATAGCTAGAAATTAAAACCCTTCAATCATCTCTTGAAATAGTGATATATCACTAGAGTTTCAGAATAAGGAAGTTCAATCAATAGCTAAGTTGGAGGAGAAGTTAAGAAAAAAAGAGGTTATGTCATAAATATAGAGTTCAATGGTTTCATGTAAGGGACCCTAACTTTATATTCTTCCATAAGCGTGAATTGGTTGAATATCAATTAAACACATATATAAAAATATAACAATAACTATAGACATAATGAAATGGAAAGGAATAATAATCTTTGTATGGAAGTAATAAGATACTTCAAAAAAATCATTTCATATTATGGAAAGAGATTTTAAGAGGAAATTACCTAATTCTAACTGTTGGCATTATGATGTATGTGTTGTACTCGATGGCAACCCACTTGTAGTAGAACAACTCATTTGTATGTGGTAACTAGATGAATCTACAGAAGAGATATTAGATGTGACAGACAGATGTGATGTAGGGCAGTTCAAAGGAATCAGTTCAAAAGGAAACTCTCTCAAATGAAAGATCACAGTAGTTAAACAACAAGAATGAAGAAAGAAAGGTATACGCAGGTTCACTATATACCAAGTCGTGTATACACGCAGGTTCACTATATACCAAGTTGCGTATATACGCAGGTTCACTATATACCAAGTCATGTATACACACATGTTCACTGTATGCCAAGTCACATATACACGCAGGTTCTCTATATACCAAGTCGCGTATACATGCAGGTTCATTATATACTAAGGCGTGTATAACGTGCACACACATTTTCATAGAAGGAAAGGCACGTACATGTCAGAAAGCTAAGTTTTGGTCCGCGGTATTTGGACCATGGTATTTTGGTATTCGTCCATCGTATTTGATCTAAGGTATTGGCCTCAAGTATTGGGTCCAAGGTATCGATCCTATGTGGATTTGGGCCATGGTATTAAGAGAGGCCTAAACCTGTATAAGGAGAAGAAGATCATTAGGCCAAAGTGCAAGTGTGCAAGTAGTGAATATCTGATAAAGTATGAGATCAAGCATGTAGGTTATGGGTTTATGATGCTTTTCTTGATCTGAACTAAGGATGCACCTATATGGATGATGGATCGACATCCTAAGGCTTGAAATGTATTATCATTATGTGGTTTGATCTTAAACATTCTAGATCTTAATACTGACACATGTTTTATTATGTAAATATGATGATCTGGGTATGAATGAAGTCTAAAATAGCTATGATGCTTTAAGTTAGCATTTGCAAATCTGTATGTAGGTTGGCTTTGGAAAAATAGTGTATACATGCTGATTCAACATATAGAAGTAGCGTATACCTCATAGGATGGAATTTGCAGATCTGTACACTAGTTTCCCTTAGTAAAAGGGCATATACATGCTAGTTCGTCTTATAAATGTCATGTATATCTTCTGAAGTATGATCTATAAGGGTTCTGTTTGATGTTGCAATTCTGCAATGTGTTCTGGTGATAGTATTCCGTATATTCATATTGGTTGATTGTGATTAGCTTTAGTGTTAATGCATGAAATCTAATGATGGATCAGGATCATAATGACCTGATAATGAATGGGATAGATCTAATCACCGGCACATGTTCTATCCTCTATGTATGATTATGTATGAAGTCTGGAAGTGCAACAAAGTGTTTGCAGATCTACATGCTTGTTTGCTTCAGGGTAGCTGCGTATACATGCAGGTTGGCTTCTGCCAAATAGCATATACAATCTGAAGCATGGTTTTAAGATGACAATTGATTTTGAATGATAATGTATTTGAGAACTATGTACTGATCTATTTGTTGTAGTTGATTGATTAAAGTATGAATGAATGATTGATTTAGTTTTTTCAGAGGTTCAGAGGTTGTGAGTGATTGATTGAGTTTGGTTGATTCAGATTGAGTTTCAGTGATTGGTTGATGCAGATATAGTTGATGGATGTATTGCAGTGGTGATTGGTTTTGAGCTTCAATGTTGTTGATGGGTCCAGTATGGAAATTGGATGAAACGTGGCCTTCATATTATGATGTTATGTTCCAGGAGTATCCAGTCTGGAAATTTATGAAACGAGGTGCCTGGAAGAAAAGAGAAGGTTGTAGCCTTCTGTAGGTCAGCACCTACATATTAGTACATTAGCTAGTACAAGACCTAGGGGGTTGTAGCGCCCTTCCAGGAGAAGTTGGAGAATGAGAGAAGGTTGTAGCCTTCTACAGGTAGAAGCCTACGTATTGGTATAAGACTGCACTGGTACAAAATATTGTAAAAAGAAGTTTCTTATTAAAAGAAAGATAGAGACGATTGCAGCAGGTGGTTTTCACCCACAATGGATTTCCACCTTAAATCATGGTGTTCAAGTGTGTTTCTTATGTGTGATGATTTGTTCTGCTTTTATTGCACCTGGTTACTATGATTAATGAAGTATTGATGCACTGATTAAAGATCAACATATAATTAATTAACTAAAACATAAGTTTGCTAGATATATGCTAGTTGCATTAAACATAGTTGTGTGTACATGCAAGTTCCCTTAACTAAAGTAGCGTATATGAAACTAATTATGGAAATTAAAAAGTTATTGATTTTCTAATACAGATTCACCCCCCCCCCCCCCCACCCCCCCCTCTTAGTATTATTTCCAACACTAAGATTATCCCAAAAATTGTCTCTAATAAGGAAATGAGAACTTTCTTAAGCCCATTCAAGAGTGTGGTGTTGATGGGTTCCCTACTGAATTTTTCTAAATGGCATGGGAGATAATTAAAATGGACTTCATTGAAGTATATTAAGAATCAAATAAATCAAGGGCTATGCTAAAAGCCTTAAATGCACTTTTTCTATAAAAAAAATATCCCATAGGAATGAGCTTTGAGTTTTAATAGATTTAAGCCAATATCCTTATGCAATTATGAATATAAAATTATAACGAAGATCATTTCTTTGAGTTTTAAGATTCAGTTGCCAGCAATGATTTCAAATGAACAAGGATATTTTCTAGGACATCAAATCCCAATTTCCTTACGATAGTTCAAGAAGTCATCTAGTCCCTAAAGACAAGTAAGGAGGATGTAATTTTCTCAATATTTATCTAGCTAAAGCCTACAATAAGGTTAGATGGGATAAATTCTACTTAAAATTAGTTTCTCAACCCAATGGCTCAAATGGGAATAACATTGCTTCTCTTTTGCCTCCTTTGTTCTTCTCATAAATGAGGGCCCCTATGAGTTGTTCAAGGCCACGAGTGGGAGTCAACAAGGTTTCTCTCTCTCCATATCCCTTTTCACTATTCTCATGGAATCAATTTGTAGAACATTAGTTAAGGACACGAATGAAGGTTTGATTTAGGGTCAAGGCCACAACATCAAAGAAGAAAAAGCATTCAAGAAAATCCTCAAATTATTTGAGGGAGTAAAGGGGCAAAAAATTAACCCTAAAATGTCAACAATCTTGTTTGTTAACAATAAGGCTAAAATCCATCAAAAAGTTTTTGAAATATTTGAGTTTAAGAGTGGGAATTTCCTTCTAAATACCTAGGATACCCCCTCACTACATCCAAATGTGATAGAAAAATTGATGTGGTGTAATATTTTAGATCAAGCACAATAGAATCTTGGGAAAACAAGTATCTTTCTATGGCTAGAAGGTTGGTATGCATCTTATCCATTTCATTAGTTACTGTAATATTCCATAGCTTTGTCCTTCTAGCTCCAAACATTGTTGTCAACAATATTGAAAGCATATTTAGAAAGTTCTTAAGAAGTGGTTCCAAGAAATGTAGGAAATTGCACCTTATTTCCTAGAAAGAATTTACCCTCCCAAAGTGGGACAAGAGTTAATCAATCTAAAGTAGAGTTAGAAAATAGAGTAGTCAAGAAGCCTAGATTTGAGGTTACAAACATAGAGTTATCTATTGAAGAATTTGTTGAGGTTTTGAATCAAACATCCAAGGAGGCAACTACAAAAGGACCCAATGTTCGGCTTGAGTTTCTAACTCCTACTACTATATCACCTTCATCATTAGAAAAAGACACAGAAGCTTCTAGAGTTAAGTCACAATTGACACAAGAAATCCAATCTCATATTGTAGCCATCAAAGAAAATAATTTGGATGTACAAGAAGACCAAATAAAGTGGTTATAGACACAAATTTCTACCACTTCTCAAACAAGAATATTTTCAACCATGGATTTTGAAAATAATCAAATAAATTTGGCTCTAACTAAATCTCATCCACATGCTATTTAATCTAGTACAAAAATTAAGGCTATAAATATTTATATTACTCTCTAGGTGGATCTAATCAAGTATTCACACCTAAAAATTACATTCATTGAAAACATAAATATAACAACACATTCTATATATGATTTTTCATACAAGGCTTACCAAATCACTAAACATTTCAGCCTTGCTATCCCAATAATCAACATATCAAAAGTGATGAAACGTCCTTAAAAAATGAAAACCAAATATGAAAATCAGATTGTAATACAAAAATTGAAGGATACCTCCTCCATGGGAATTGGTCTTTACTGGATAATATTGTTTAGAGGATAACCAACAAGGTCAAATTACTAATAATTGAATCAATACTTTTAATGAGATGAGAAAGAATGATTAGAGGATAACCAGCAAGGTCAAAGCCCTAATAATTGAATCACTACTTTTAGTGAGACACGAAAAAATGAGTAGAGGATAACCAACAAAGTCAAATCCCTACTATTTGAATTGGTATAAACTATGAGAAAAGAATATAAATAAATGAATTATGATGAAGAAATAGTAGCTCAATTAATAATAATTGGTGAATTAGATAATTCTAGAAAATATTATAGAGAAACATTTCTTTCTCCCAACAATGATCAAAATTGAAAAAGCCCCACATTTATTTGATGACACTTAATTGTGAGTACAACTTGATTGGACCACATTGTACTCACTTAATTCAACCTCTTCTTGTCATATGAAAATGAGTGTATGTATTTATAGTGTGCACTTTCCAAGTATTTCCTAATATCTTATTGATCCAATTCAAACTCTTAGATCTTTTGCCTCACTAATATTTTCTCCATTTCAAGCATAGTTACATTAAAATCTCATATGAATTAGACATTGTCACATCAACTGTGACAGTTGTGGGACTCTCTACAACTTTACTTGGATTGAGAAGGACACTAGACCAAGGCATTTACAAGGTTGACATTTATGGAGACTCAAATTTAATTTTAATATTCTTGGAAAGATATTAGCTCCTTCTCAACCAAGACCAATTGACTTATTAGACTGAGATATTAACTCCTTGCTAACCAAAACTGATTGAGTTATTCAACATGAAATGGTAGATTGTGAAACATGAATACTTTTTAAGATGTCTACCTACAACATCTCAACAAGATATGGAATCACGTAATTAGAACACACAAAAAATAACCAAGGGAATTAGATAATGAAGTTTGAATAGACATAGATATATTTAGTCGATAATCCTTGACCATTACAAGAAGTTTGAAGGGGAAGTAAGTCATTAAAATTTTGATTAAAAAAAAATATTTTTTTAATTTGAGTTAGATAGACATTACAACCCCCTCGTTCAGTTTTTGGAAATGTTGTGGACAATTTTAAAACACTGCTAGTTTTCTCATTACCATACTTAATACCTTGAACTATCATAAAGTACACTAGGAGACAATTATGCTACTACTATAAAATAAGAAGGCAATAGGTGCTATGTTAACTATTTTTGGAACATGTAAATAGGTTCAGTCTTCATAATATTCTATTTGCTATTGATTTTATGTATTTAATGTAAAAGAGAAAGAAAAAATTATATTATTATTTTATAACATGGGTTTAATTCTCTAGGTCAATTTTTTTTAGTTCATTCACCCATTGTGTGCTTCTAGGGTTTGTCATAGGGTTAAGGAGTCAAAAGAATAATTTTCATATGTAATAGACCCCATTGGGCATATTGCATCAAGTCAAAAAAAATTATTTGAGTCAAAATTGTGTCAAAGTCCCTTCAAAACTAAGATGACCCGCAAGAGAATAAGTCATCCTTAGGAAGGATAAATCTACCTCCTAAGAAGCCTATTTATAAGAAGAACTCAACCTCATTTGTAGAATGATTCAAGAAAGTTTCATATCAAGGAGAAGAGAAATAAAAAAGAACAAAGGGACAAGTCAGACACTAGAAGCCAAAAAAATCGAAGTTTTTGGGTCAATCTCTCTCACACATGCAAAATGGAGGTAAAGTTTTTTGTAGCATCAAGGATGAAATTTTAGATCTCCAAGGAAGGACAAAATCTATGATCAAAAGGAAATATGCTTCATCTATTTTTCAAGGAAAGAGGAATCATGTCAAGTGAAAGATAAATAAGACCTAAAGAAGCCTCTCCATCCCACACAAGAAAAATTGAAGCTATTGTAGGGAGGCCGAAAAGTTATAGACCTGTAGCGAAGGCCAAAATTGTTGTTATAAGTCGAAGTTATTGAAGAATTTTATAAAAGGTCAGAGTTTGTTGCTAGAAGTTGTGTAAAAAACATTCATCAAGAAGGAAGGTTGACTTTGTCTTCGATGGATATCTGTCTTGGGTCTAAGGGTCTAGGAATTGATTATTTGAAGATTCTATGAGAAGAGAAGAATTATTTATGGGTTTCCCTCTCTAGGAAGGGTTTTGGCTCTGGCTAGTAGCCTATATCTGGTGTCTACTGTGTTCTATTGATATTAATTTGTTTAGTAGTTTTTTTATGATTAGAAAAGTATAAACCAAGAAAATAAGAAGCTAATAATAATAAGCACTACAAGATGAAGAAATTAATATGAAAAGCAGTTATCAAAGTAGAGAAAATCACACCCAATATAGCTTCCCTTAGATTTCTCTACATGGTATCAGAGTGAAGGTAACAAGGAAACACAACTTTAAGATAATTAGGATAGAATATAAGAGTAATAACATCAAGGATATATGGTACATCACAAAGGCCCTATCATCATCAAGGAAGAACTATTGGAAGAATAAAAAGAAGACCTCAAGGACCCCACCTCCATCACAAAGAAGGAAGGACTATATAAGTATTTTGGCAAGCCTCAACGTTCCTCATCATCATGAAATGAATCAAAGTGATCTCCCTAATATTGAATAAAATATCACACCTCAGACACTTGTGAGGGAATAAGGACATATCATCTTGAAGAAAATGAATTGTCATTTTGAAGAAGGAAGATCATCCCTCCCTCGTTATAAATCTCACAATCTAGTGGAAAGTGTCATCTTCAAGGATACATATTATTTGGTAAACCAAGTAATTTATATTTATCTCTCATCATTCAAATAAAATGACTACTTTCTCCAAGGAAAACAACAAACTTGTTGGTACATCCAAATACCTTACATGGAAGAAGAGAATAGATTTGATTCTCATAGAAAATGAAGTTTCCGAGTATGTCAAGGGCTCCATAACAAAGCCTTGTGAAGAACAACCTTAAGAATTTTTGAAGTATATGAAAGGAGAAATAAGGGGTCAAAGAGTCCTAATTAAATCTACCAAGGATTCTCTTATTCCCTTTGTAGAGAAATTAAAGACATCAAAAGAGATCTATGACAAGATGGTAGAGTTGTACTCTGTAAATACAACTGGGGAAATAATATCTTTAAGAAATGAATTACACAAGATGAAAGTATTAAAGGGAGAAGGGATAGCTTCATATCTCATGAAGGTATCTCAAATTAAATGTCAACTACAAGAGCTAGGAGAAACAATTTCGGATCCAAAGATGACCACTTGTGTACTCGATGCACTACCAGATGAATGGGGAAACTTTGTATCAAGCTTATATGGAAAGAAATAAGCTACACCATTCAACGATATATAAGAATTATGTAATATTTAAGAATCCATATTAAAATAAAAGAAGGAAATTGGATCAAATGGGAAAACACAAGCATTTGCTGCTATAACAAGGAAGACAGGAAAGTTTGAAAAATTTGAGCCTCGAAAGAAATTTCAAAAGAAGATTGACATGTCTAAGATTCAGTGTTATGAATGTAATGAATATGTGAATTTCAAGATGAATTTTCCTAAACTAAAGAAGGTTAACAAGAAACGGATAAAAAGAACTAAAACCTATGGGACTGAAGAAATAGAAGAACTAGAAGATAAAAAAACAAATAAGGAAGAAGTGAAATACCTCTACTATTAAAGGTATCTCATACTTTAAGTTTATTTTCAACTTAACAATCATGTTAGAAGCATTATGGTTATGGTAGTATTTACTGTAGAATTTATTGGAAAGGCATAATTATTAGAAATATAGAAGAATAATAGAAGTAACAATTGGCATAGTTAAATTAAGTAATATAGCAATATTGGAAGATAAGAGCTCATCACACCTCATCATCATTAGAATGAAGTACTTGCAGAAAAGGATCATCAATATAATTCACCAGAATATTTGTTTAAAAGGTTCATCTCTACTTAAAACAAGAAAGTGTTACAAAAATGGTATAGATTCCACCTAGTTTGGGGTCCATAGTTTAGAAGGATGAAGGTAAGATGACAAAAATGTGTAGCATGATAAGTTAATTGAAGTAATTGCTCCATATTAAAGTAAGGGAGAGGAATTTTCTAAAGGAATTACGGATGATCACATGAAGGAATAGCTATGAATATATTTGATAATTTTTAATAGGTAGGTAAAGTCATGTCATCACTTAGTTGCATATGGAATGGTTGGAATACTCTGTCTCATAAGCATAGTTGAAGAAGAATGAACTCTTCCTTATGAGTGACACATGAAGGCATAAACCAATATGCATTTAAATATTCTACATTATGACATCAACATCATATGAGCTCATATGATGGACAACAAATTGTATCTATGCAAGAAGCACTATGTGTAGAGATCCTAAGGAAGCAATATGTGAAAGGAGAGTTCATGAAGATGTGTCTACAACTACTTAATCAACATAATATATTAAAAATATTGGCTATGACATACCCATAAATAATTTATGAATGCTTCTTGTAGAATATAAGAAGGTGGGTCAAAAGAATTTTAATAAGAAGGAACTATGTATATAGATACTAGAGAAAGGAGTATGTAAAGAAGTTATGAAGAACTTAATGAGTATGATGAAGAAGGGTAACCTCAGCAATGGAAGCCTTGGAAATGGATTCGTAAAATAAAATATGTTGATATTTGAAAAGAAAATTCCATGATGAAATTCTATCACAAGGAGGTAGTTCTATTTTTGATGTTCACTTTTGATTTATGAAAGCATCTGGTTGGATTGGAACAAGGCTAACATCATAAGGTTGCAGAAATTCACCTACAACTAGTACACATAATTTTGATAGATTATTATGAGAAGAACATCACTTAGAATAGGTAGCAATATGAAGGATAGTCAGGTGATGACAAATAAGATCACTTTTCTATAAAAAGAAGGATGGCATGACTAGCATTAATTGGTTCAACACTATGTTTCAATTAAGGGAAGTGATGTAAGAGATGACCAAATCCCTACGAAGAAGTTATGGAACAAGACGACTCCACAATGTATAATTTGAAGTTTTTTCATGACCTAATGATGAAGAAGGACGATCCCTACAAGTAGCTAATAGTACTAGGATCTCCACTGAAGAATAGATAGTTATTGTTGGGAACAAGTCCCTAGTTATGAGGGAGGTTGGGTATATTCCTTTCATGGGAAGGAATGAGAAGATCCTCCCTAACTGAGAAGGAGAGATAGAAATATCATTCTTGTATTCATATCATGAAGAAATAATGGATGATTGGGTAAGCATCTAAGACTCTTTGAGGATGAGGTAGGGCATCCAATAGGTAAGAGTAGTTGAAGAGGAGATTCCTTGAGGATGTATAAATCAAAGTCAGGAATGGTCCTAAAAGAACATACCTTGTGAACATCTAGATGGGGTACGTGACTTGAGAGACAATGATAAAGGTGTCTATAAATCATTTTCTCCCTAGAGTTGTGCTCTAATATAGTGGAGAGACAAATCAGTTAGTTAAGTACTTGTTATATGACAATGTTGGTTGATATGATGAGATGCGCTGATATAAGCTGAAAAGATAACTTATGAGATGGCTTACCAATATGAATACTCTTATGAGAATTATTTAGTATGAGAATGTACTTGTACCATTGTTATTATGAATACCTCTCTAGTTAAGAGGGAGTGTTGTAAAATGTAACTAGCTTCGGTCTTCCTAATATTCTATGTACCATTTATTTTATGTATTTGATATAAAAGAGAAAGAAAAAAATATTATTATTTTATAGCATGAGTTTCATGCTCTAAATCAAATTTGTTTTAAGTAAATAACCCATTATGTGCTTCTAGGGTTTGTCATAGAGTCAGGGAGTCAAAAGAATCATTGTCATATGTAATAGACTGCATTGGGCAATATAAATCAAGTCAAAAGGATTTATTTGAATTAAAATTGTGTCGAAATTCCCTCCAAGACCAAGGTGGCCTACCAGAGAACAAGTCAACCTCATGAAGGGTAACTTGACCACTTAAGAATCCTATTTATAATAAGAACTTGATGTCATTTAAATAATGATTCAAGCAAGTTAGATCTAGAAGAGAAGAGTAAGAAATAGGAATAAAAGGACAAGTCAATGACTAGAAAAGAACATAATAAAATTTTTTGGGTCAATCTCTCTCAGACATGTCAAGGGTAAGCTAGGGTTTATGTACCATCAAGGATGAAATTTTATATCTCTAAGGAAGACCAAAAGTTGTGATAAAAAGGTAAGACACTTCATCTATTTGTCAAGGAAAGATAAATCAAACCAATCAGAGGAAAAATAGGACCTAAATAAGCCTTTCCATCCCACATGCGTGAAATCACATCTATTACAAGAAGGCTGAAATGTTGTAGACCTGTAGTGAAGGCCAAAATTGTTGCTAGAAGTCGAAGTTGATAAAGAAGTTATTGGAAGGTCAAAGTTTGTTGTTAGATGTTGTGTAAGGAAAAATCATTAAGAAGGAAGGTTGGCATGGTCTTCGAGGGGTCCCTATCTTGGTTCTAAAGGACTAAGATTTCATCACTTGAAGATTCTATAAGAAGAGAAGAATTACTTATGGGTTTTCCTCTGTAGGAGAGGTTTTGCCCCTGACTAGTAGCCTATACATGGTGCCTATTGTGTTCTACTGATCTCCATTTATTTGGTAATTATTTTATTATTAAAAAACAATAATAATCAAGAAAAGAAGAAGCTAATATTAATAAGAACTACAAGATGAAGAAAGGAATATCACAAACAATTATCAAAGTAGAGAGAAATCATACTAGATCTAGTTGCCCTATATTTCTCAATAACTTTATCATTACAAAAATAACATGATATGTCAATGTGCTAAGTCAATTAATCATTCCAAAATTTCACACGAAATAAAACTAACTAATATCTAATCAAACAAAAATACACCATGAGTGTGGGAAACAAACACTCTAATAAGCCAAGAAAAACAACCTATAGTCTATTGTAATGGATCTAACATGTCATTCCATAGGGCTAACTAAAGTGACCGAATGACAAACATGGCACCATATCAAAACTGCACATAATGCAAAAGTAAAAACCGAATTTTCTACAAGAATAGGATATTCATCATGTAGTAAAAGACATGTTTTAGTCTACATATGACATCCATTTTAGAACTAATAGTAAACATAAATGATCTAAAAGGATACGTGTAGGTTTATTCTCATGTACTAGAACTTTAATGTAAGAGTTAATCGAGGGCGTAAACTATGTCATTTGTTCTCACTACTCCACCTAAAGTATTACAAACATTTGGACAAATAAAATTAGTTGGGGCTAGTTTCGGGCCACTAGATTTAACAACTAGATTCTAGATCATACCCTGAGTTATCTATTCTCCATGTTTATGGGAGGAAGTAAATAAAAGGGTTTATGCCCAGGGTTCATTTTTTCTTGAACCTTTTCAAAGATCCACTACATATATTTATCATTCTCTATAATCTATAGTGAATAATTTTTCTTTCTACAAGAACACTTTTAAGGATTGTACTGGGGTAAGAGTAAGGAAATGAAATTAAAATTAATGGCCACCATGCTCCTTGTTGTGCTTCTTGATAGGTGCAGGAATTACACTTAAGAAAACTCCTCAACACTTAATTTGTCAACCTAGGGGATCCGTAAACTTAGAGATGGAGCATAGGCAATGTTAGAGATGATATGAATCTTCCTAATATAAATCCCTAATTTTTTTAAAGGAAAGATTTGCAGAATCAAACTGAAAAGAGAAAAAGGCAACTTGAAGCATCAAAATAATCTAAGACTAGAACAAGGAAGAATGCATTTGCAAGAGGGAGTTAAAGATTAAGGTCAATCACTCTAGCTAATCATTGTTTAACTACTGAGTGCGTGCTTTTCTTTAGCAGAGACACTTAGCAGTCTCATCAGATGGGCCCTTAAACTTGCTCCTTTAGACATTTCCTTCTCGCACTAATTTGTCTTGTACTATTACAGTCTGCTTGCACTAGTGTAGGAACAGAGATTTATGTAGAAGGTAAAAATGGTGTCTTTACTAAAGGCTTTTTACTTCCTGCAAGGGCTTGAACTTTTTCGGGTTTGAAGCACTCAGATCCTGTGGCAAGAAACTAGTTCTTGCACTGGATGAGAGCCTCTTGCACTTAGCATTTAATTCTTAAAATGAGTGCTTAGTTATTGCAAGTGCTATTATAATGTTAAGTCAAATTGCACACATAAAAATGAATGTTTCTGATCTTGAAAGAGTGCAGGAATAAAGAAACAATCCATTTACATTTATCCTGTCATAAGCATTTAATGAAAGAAAGAAGATTGTGGGAAGTAGACTAAAAAGGCTTGTTGCATCACACCAATGTGCACTGGTGTAGGTTCATTTCTCCTTCTTTGACCAGGTGGGGAAAACCAACCAAACAAAACTGGAGAAAAGGAAAAGTCACACCAACGTGCACTGTTGCAGGTTTATTTCTCCTACATGGACCAGGCAGGGAAAACCTATCTGAAATCAAGTGCAAGAAAGGACGTTTATCTACTTCACACAATGGATCCACTTTCACTCAAACAGGAATGCATGTGCTTAAAAATTAAATCACACTTGACAAAGTAAACACAAATTATAAGAAATAGGAAATAGGGTAAATGTGTTCGGCCCTAGCCAACCAGCGTGTTTCCCTTTTAAATAAACACATTGCTCAGTACTTTAATCAATTCATCAACTCAATTACATAAATGTGATTTTTGAAACATGAGGTGGAGCCTCATTTTTATTAATTCACCAAGGCAAGTATATATGTTAATACATCGTCCAGTGCAGATTCAATCGATAACAAAATACAACAACCTGTTACCACCTCTCTAGTTGTGTCTCTATTCTATCCAAAAAACTCCTTTAGTCCTATTTACATTCTACATTATATAGATCTTTGGCCAAGGGCCAAAATAGATCATTCAAACAATTACATAACCAACCACAAAATTTAGCTTTTCGGCTTTTAAACTTAGACAGTTAGAAAAATTGGCCATAGCCAATCTCCAGCTTTCGTTCTTCATAGATTCGATCTTGGCTACCTTTGGATAGATCTTGTTGTTGTGGTTGAATCTTCTCAAAATGGGGTGATTCGATCTTGACTGCCTTTGGGTCGATCTTGCTAACGTGGTTGTAGCTACTCAAAATGAGGTGGTGACCAAGGAGGTTCGGATCTGCTGCAAGGATGTGCTGTGTTGGCAACGGTGCAAGATCCGATCCTACACTAGAATCAACAGTCATGGTAAGTACTCTAACTACCAAATAAACATTGGAGATATTGATAAGTTACAAAGAGTCATTAAAAGTAATAAATCATGTAATAAATGATTAATTAATGCTAAGTTAAATTAAAAATATCGAAAATAAAGTTTATACGAAATATGTCATGGTGCTTGGACTGGTGCAAGATGAGGGTGTATAAAAGAGGTAAAACAACGGTAAATGGTTATGATTTAGGAATGGGAAAATGGAAAAAAGAGATAAAATTAGGGGGCTAACATCCTCCCATCCCTAAGTTGTTCTGTGTCCTCACACATCTCTTTACCTTTGCAAAAAACATTCAAAACTTTGAGCATTCCAGTTCAATCCTCCTCTGGCATACTGACATTAGCCTGCAATGTTTCAAACTTATTCTTTCTGATGTTCTTTAGTTTCTTTGTCACCTTTTTAAGTCTCTTGAAACATTACACAACTCGGTATTTCCAAACTTTAATTTCTCTTTTCTTTTTTTGGATCTCCACAGTTAATTCTTCCTTACTCTATTCTTTCTCCTCATGCGCTTTAGCTATGAGCTGTTCTAAGTTCTACACTTGAAGCTCTAGTTCAACTACCTGAGCAACAAGAGTTACTAAATCTTCTTCTTCTTCTGTCTCGATAGGGGCTGTGTCTTCCTTAGGGACCTCAATATCCCTCATGGTTACATTAGGAAATTCTTCTTCTTTTGGTTCTTCTTCTTGTGGTTCTTCTTCTTGCACTAGTTCTTCTTCTTGTGGTTCTTCCTCTTGCAATGGTTCTTCTTCTTATGGTTCTTCTTCTTGTGGTTCTTCTTCTTGCACTATTTCTTCTTCTTACATTGGTGTAGAAGGGGATTCAACATCTTGTGGGGACTGTGGTTCTTTGCCAGCACCAGATTCTTTATTCTTTTTCTGGGGCTTTTTAACGAAATCTGCCAACAGAGTGTCATCTTTGACCTCTGCAAATTTTGCTGTGTCCACAAGGACTGACAAGTTGTCTTCTTCGGGGCTCTGTGACTGTACTAGTGGCGTAGAAGGAGTCTCCTCAATAGGTGCACTATTTGTCTTCTTATTTGGAGATGGGGTCCTTTCTTCTTTTGATTTTTTAGGTCGTTTCCTTTTTGCAATGGTGCAAGAAGGAATCCCCTATACATTCTTACTCGGACCCTTGCTTGTGCTGGCGAGGTCCTCTATCTCCATTCCAGCAGTTGTCTTTTTATGTAGCTCTTTTAACAGCACCTCCTAGGTCATGCCTTTAACTTCTAATTGCTTCTGGACCAAAATATTTATCAAGCCATGGTGATATAACTTCTTTTTAACCTGGTCTGCCCGTCCATCCCGTACAACTTTGGCCATTTTTTCCAAGCTCTTAAGCAAAAAATAAGGGAAATTCAGCCTCCATCAGATATGCCGGGTAGCTTTGAAATGCTGTAACATCCTAAAATTATACACAAAAGTGTAGGAGTACCTTCCCTCACAGGTTACGAATTTCTATAGGATGAAAAGGAGGTCCTGCCACTATCCCAGTAGGGCACTGCACAAAACTCCTTCCTTCCAATCTACCTTCATCTTTTTGTCGATGATGAAATGCTTCCATTTCTTCCTTTCTAGTTTCTAATTTTTAAACCATTCCTCACCAATATTTTCTAAGCCTGTCGCTGCTGCTACAAACTCTTCTGTAACTTCAAATTTTAGAGGCCCAATTTTTACTCAACCATTTTTGAAACTTCTGGCAAACTGTAAAGCTACTTCTCTATCATGCCCGTCAAACTTTTTTAAAGACTGAAGAAAGCCCGAGTCTTGCTATAGTGCAAGACTATTGCAATATTCAGTAGTCTATTCTACCCTACTGAAAGATGAGGGTTCACTTTGAACAGGCGGCATCGCTACTTAATGGCTATGAACAGTCAAGAATTTACATGCAACACCAGGAAAATTGGTTCTTATAGATAGGGATCCAACTGTCCACCATCCTTTCCATCTTATCACCCATTCATTCCACTGAAATAGCCATGGATGCACGACATCTTTGATATTAGGTCGAATTGGTACTTGCGACGACGTTTTAACAGCTAGGTGAGGTAATCATTATGAATGAAGGACATCTAGGATTATGGTGGAAAGGGGAAATTATATCCAAGCAATGGTTAAACACTTCTGCATTCCTTCATAACTCAAAAAAGAACTTAGCATTCATTAAAATGATCATGATTCTTAACTTAAAACACCTTGTACTTTAAATAATTTTCTCACAGTTAATATGATAACACAAGTACTCATAGACTAAGTGAAAGGACTTCCTATAAATTTTCATGATGACCACTTTCCTTTGACGTATACTATGAAAAGAATAAATTGTACTATGTTTCTGACAGGGTACATGCTTACACCAATTTGCTTGCACCGCTTAAACTATGCTATTCTGCTCGTACCATTCTGCTTTCATTATTATATAGGAAGACATGCTTACGCTAGTGCAAGCATAATATCTAAAAGAAAAATAATAGGGAATTTAAGTAAAATATAGGCTGGACTTCCAACATGTCTTCCGCAATTTATACTAGAAATTTTCTTTGCCCTTTCTTGATGCTTCAGAGCATATCCTTTTGCTCTTTGTGCGTGAGATCTTGCAATGAATTCATAAGGGAACAAAGAAGTGGGAAAAGGGAAATTTCAAAATGGGAAGGAATTCTGTTACAGGGATTCCAGGAATAGTACCACAAGAGGGAATAAACAGAAGTGGGATAGGGAAACAATTCAAGAGTAAAGTGGGGTTTTTTACGAAACGGATAGGGTAAATCTATAAGAATATGGGAAGGTTAATCATTCTGGGATTGAAGAAGAAAACTAAGGGAATATTACGAAAGTGGAATATGAAGAAAGGTAGAAAATTTTTGAGAAGGTTTGCTTGCACTGGTGCAAGAAAAATAACTACAGCAAAAATTAAGCATTACTTGAATAAAAATATCCATGCTAATTACCCCAATTGTATAAAGGTTGGTTCTTCTGAACTTTCTTTTACTTGGTGGTTTCTAGCATATCTAAAGATCAAGAAACATTTTCTTTTTATTAGAAATTTTTGATCTTCCTGCCAGAAAGCTGGTTTTTAGGTTGATCCTTCTGCAATCATGTCAACAAATTGATTTTCATAATTACAAGAAAATGTTCTTTACTTTTTTTTTGTATTTTTTTTTTTAAGAAGAAGAAGAATTCATGTTTTCAAAATGTTGGTATTACCATTCACCACTACCATCCTAAATTGTTGTTGGCCTTGTTGTGTAAAATGTTTCCTGGTAAGTGGCTGAAAATACTTCTTTAATCTGTGTCCATTTACCATGATTACTGAGTTTTGTCCATCAATAGTTTTAACTTCTACTGCTCCATTCTCGAATACTTATATCACTTCATAAGATCCCATTCAACATGTATGGAATTTTCCTTTAAAGGTTTTAAATGTAGAATCATAAAGGAGCACCCAATCACCTAGTTGTAATTGCTTTTTTTGAATAGACGTGTCATGCCACCTTTTACGTTGTTGTTGAATTAGTATGTTCTACTGAACAACATCCTTACGAAATTCATCTAACTCATTTAATTGGAGAAGACGCTATTGTTGTGCCTCAGAGAGATCTAGTCCTAACTAAACTGCAGTTCTAAAAGTTTTGATCTGGAATTCAATTAGTAACAAAACCTGTTTTCCATATACCAGCTCATATGGTGTATGTCCCGTGCTATTTCTCCAAGTGGTGTTTTATGCCCACAAAGCTTCTGGTAGTCTTTCAACCCAGTCTTTTTGATGAATATTTATTGTATTTATAAGAATGGACTAGATCACTTTGTTTGTGGATTCCACCTAGCCATTTGCTTGTGGGTGATATGGCGTGGATTTCCTATGCTGGATCTTGTATTGCTCCATCACACCCTATACCAGATTAGGAATAAACTATGGACCATTGCCAGAAACAATTTCTCTAGTGATACGAAATCTAGTAAAGTTTTTAGTAAAAAAAAAATCAACAACAAATTTTTCTGTAGCAAAGGAAACAACTTTAGCTTCTACCCATTTTGTAACAAAATCTGTACAAACCAAGATATGCTTTTTACTTAATGATGTTGGATGTATTGGCCCTATATGTTAGGTCCCTATAATACTAGTGATTACCCCATTACTATTGTATTTGTATCCCTTATTAATATTGTTTTTCCCCTATTGTCCCCATATTGTTATTTTTGTGCCTTTATATTATGATTGTTAGGTCGGCTGGGTTATATTGTGACTCCTTAGACTCCTATATATAGAAAGGAGGTTTTTTCATTTGAATCATCAAAAAATCATTCATTTGTGTAATCTAAAGGAGGTTGCCCCCTCAAAGAGGCTGAATTCTAAGGCATTGATCTATCATTTCTATCTTTTTGTGAGCTGGTTTCATAACATTTGGTATCAAAGTGAACTTGTACGACATGCCACGTGTCACTGTTTCAACCTTTGGCTCTGAAATATATATACAAGAAACTAAAGTCCATCCTCTTTCTATACCATCTGACGAAACTTCAATCCGACGCTCAGAGAGAAAGTTATGACAATTTTCCCCAGGCCACCTATTTGGAATGTAATTCAGGAGCCTGCAAAAAGACCAACTTCCTCCGATCATATCTCCACAAATATAGCACAAAAAGATTTGAAATCTGGACCCAAGGTTCAGTGTGATTTCTTCTCAAATGAGTTGTTTTCTTTTGCTTCTGAAACGTCGCAGAAAAAAGTTATTTTTTGCGGAAGGAAATAAAGTTGAAATAAGTAAGATCCCAGGTCTATTACAACCTTTATCCATTCCAGGCCAATGTTGGGAGGAGGTTTCAATGGATTTTATCAAAGGTTTACCCAAGTCCGAGGTAAAGAGTGTCATCATGGTGGTAGTTGATAGACTTACCAAGTATGCACACTTTTTTGCATTATCACATCCATTTAAAGCCAGTACAGTTTCTACTGCATTTATGGAAATAGTTCAAAAGCTACATGGAAATCCAAAGATTATTATAAGTGACAGAGATCCCATTTTCACTAGAAATTTTTGGACATAATTATTTTCTTGTCTCGGTACTCAGTTAGCTCATAGCTCATCTTATCCGTCCTCAATCTGGATGGAAAAACTGAGATAGTAAACAAATTTTGGAAGGATATCTTCGTTGCTTATGTACCTGATAACATACTAATGGGTCAATGGTTGCCTCTAGCTGAATGGTGGTATAACACTTCCTTCCATACAACAAAAAAAATGACCCCATTTATGGCACTTTATGGATATCAACCACCATCCATCACATCATATTTAAGAGAAAATTCTGAGGTTGAAGCAATGAAACATCACATTGAGCTTCAACAACAGGTCCTCCAACTCTTAAAGGATAACCTTGTGTTGGTACAGAATAGAATGAAACAACAGGCAGATCAACATTGCAGCGAAATAAGTTTTGATGTAGGTGATTGGGTATTCCTACAGCGACAACCATATAAACAAATGTCCCTCAAGCAAGCTAAGAAGGATAATAAATTATCACCAAAGTATTATGGTCCAGACAAGGTGTTGCAAAAGATTGGTACTATGGCATACAAATTGGAGCTTCCTATAGCTTCTCAAGTGCACCCAATTTTCCATGTTTCATGTTTAAAGAAGGTTATAGGTGACAAGCTCCGAGTTCAAACAATATTTCCAGAACTTGACGAGGAAGGAAAAATTATATTGGAACCGGAAGCAGTCATAGAAATAAGAACTCAAAAGCTACAAAATCGATCAAATTCAGAGTATCTCATCAAGTGGAAGAACTTATCCGCTGAAGATTCCACATGGGAGAATGAGAATTTCATACAAAAGCATCCAGAACTACTCAAGCATTGAGGACAACACTTTTTTGAAGGAGAGGGGCATGTTAGGTCCCTATAATACTAGTGATTACCCCATTACTATTGTATTTGTATCCCTTATTAATATTATTGTACCCCTATTGTCCCCATATTGTTATTAATGTGCCCCATAGAATCCCTCTATTGTTATTTTTGTGCCTTTATATTACTATTATTATGTTAGCTGGGTTATCTTATGACTCCTTAGACTCCTATATATAGAAAGCAGGTTTTGTCATATTGAATCATCAAAGAATCATTCATTTGTGTAATGTAAAGGAGGTTGCCCCCTCGAAGAGGCTGAATTCTAAGGCGTTGATCTATCATTTCTGTCATTTTGTGAGCTGGTTTCATAACACTATAAAATCAATAGCCCATTTTTCAAATGGCTCGATCATAACTTGGGGGCATAAAGGCGTTTCATTGGTTTGATTAGGCTGGCCCATTCACTGACAGCTATCACATCAGCTAACATACTGTTTGGCATCCTTAGACAATGAAGGCCAAAAGTAACTAGCATGCAATACTTTATATGTAGTCCGCTTATCCGTGAAGTGGCCTCCATAAGGTTCATCATGAGAAGATTTCAATATGTCAAACACTTACTCCTCTCTTACACACCTATGGATAATCAAATCTGGACCAGTGTAAGAGAGATCTCCTTGAATACAGGAGTATGAAACAATTTACTGAGTAATATTCTGCTTTTCATGAGTAGACAAGTGGGGTGGTGCTTTCCCAGTAACCAAGTAATTAGCAATGTTAGCAAACCATGGAGAATTTGTTGACATAGAAAAATGATGTTCATCTTGAAAATCATCATTAACAGGAGTTGCTTCACTAGGAATATCTAATCTAGAAAGAAAATCTGCTACAACGTTAGGTTTTCCTAGTCTATCAACAATAGTAATATTAAATTCCTGCAACAATCGTAACCACCTAGTCACTCTACCGCTAGTCAATGGTTTTTTCATCAAATATTTAATCACGGAATGATAAGTATGTACGAATACTTCATATCCTATAATATAGTCCCTGAACTTATTAATTGCAAAAATTACAACTAAAAACTCTTTCTCTGTAATTGTATAATTTAATTCAGTGGAAGACAAATTCTTACTAATATAATAAATAGCATAGGATTTCTTATTTTCCTCTTGTCCTAAAGCTGTGAAAATAGCCCAATCTAAAGCATCAGAGGAAATGTGAAAAGGCACTGACCAGTTAGGACCTCTCAAAACCAGTGCATATACTAACTTTTCCTTCAATGTTTCAAAAGACTATTGGCAAGCTATAGTCCAAGAAAATTCACTGTCCTTAGCTAGAAGTCGAAAAAGAGGGGCAGCTATCTTAGAAAAATTTTCAGTGAATCTCCTATAGTAACCAGCATGTCCTAAAAGACATCTTACTTCCCTTTGAGTTTTGGGTGTAGGAAGATGCAGAACGATTTCAATCTTTGTTGGATCAACCTGGATATCTTTACCAAAAATCAAATGGCCAAGCACCACTCCCGCTTTGCACATTAATCTACATTTCTTATCACTCAAGGCGAGATGGGATTCCTGACAACAAAGAAGTACTTTCTCTAGATTTTTGAGAGCTTCCTAAAAATAATCACCAAACATAGAAAAGTCATCCATATAAATTTCTACAAATTCTAGATCAGCAAAAATGGCCACGACTGCCCTTTGAAAGGTATCTAGGGAATTACATAAACCAAAGGGAAGCACTCTATAAGAAAATGTACCCCATGGACATGTAAAATTAGTTTTATCCCGATCTTCGGGTGCAATCTATATCTGGTTATAACCACTGAAGCCATCCAAGAAGGAAAAATATTTCTTTCCTGCAAGGGTATCAAGCACCTGCTCAATGGAAGGGAGAGGGAAATAATATTTGAGAGTGGCTTTGTTTAATTCTTGATAATCAATACAAATACACCACCTTCCATCTTTCTTAGGGACTAGCACTAATGGAGAGACCCACTGACTGTTGGAAATAGGATAGATAAAACCGACATCCAAGAGTTTATGTACTTCTTCCTTCACAATATCTCTTAGAGCTGGATTCATTTGCCTTTGGGGTTTTTGGATAGGTCGGGTTCCTTCCTATAGATATGATGTGTACAAGTTTTAGGAGGAATACCCTTTATATCTTCATAGCACCACGCAAAGGCACTAAGATGGTTTTGCAAAAAATTCACAAGCTGCTCCTGCTGAGATGAGTCCAAATATGAATTAATATGCAAGGATTTACCAGGGCTAATCTCAACAAGAGTAGTATCAGGCTCAGGATTACTCAAGGGAGTGGTCAAATGCAGTGGTATAGAAGAATGAAAATCATGATTATCTTGAAAATCTAGGCTGAAAATCTGGCTCAATAGCTCAAAATTAGGCATAATGTCTAGATTATTCAGGAAATCTTGAATCTCCTATTCTTGTGAAGACCCAGTATAATGATGGATAAGGGAAATGGGTTGAATCTCCTCATCACAGCTTTGATCCAACAATAAAGTATCTCGAAGGTCCTGAATGGATATGGCAGGGGGTATAAGGTAACTTTCTTCCTATAATCTCCATAAGAAATATACATATCACTAGAATGACATCCAATATATGTATCAGTTGTAGCAAGCCATGGTCGACCTAAGATCAAGGGATGTCCTCTTACTAGGTTCTTTGGCTGAAGCACAATGAAATTAGTAGGATATTCCCAAGAATCTAATGAGATGATCACACCATCCAATACTCCTTCTGGCTTAATTTTAGATCTATCCGCTAATTCAAGCACAATGGGAGTAGGGCGAAGATGAGATAACCAAAGTTGATTCATGATTTGCTTAGCAATGACATTAATGACTGCCTCGAGGTCTGTAAGAACATTAGAGACAAGGACATTACCAATCTGAACTGAGACAGCAGGGTTTTCGGGATCAGTATATTTTTCCATAGACACACATCCCATCATCAACTCTACTGTCCTACCAACAAATTGAATGGTTTTGCATTCCAATCTCTTCCTCCTAGGCTTCTTGAGACAGAGCTCCTTAATAATCTTGGTAAAAATGGGGATCTCTTTGATGGCTTGAAGTAAAGGTATCTTAATGAGAAGATTTTGAAGCTTCGATGCCAAGCTAGTCACAATAGGCTCACTTCTTTCCATTACTACCCTCTCTAGGAAGGGAGGTTAGTCGGGAGAAGATGGCAAGGACTCAGAGGGTAAGGGTTTCTTAGTGACAGTTTTTAGAGAATGGTTAAGAGTTTCCTCTTTTCCTTTCTCTTCAACAATCACTCTTGGTTGCTTCTGATTTTCTGATGTTACAATCCTTCCCGATCTTAATTGAATATCATGAACCCCAACTAGAATAGACTGGTACTCAAATGGTAAAGGTGGCTTTGTTACATAGATCATTTGCACTGCTTTATTATTTTTAAGATTGTGCATAGGTTGAGCAGACAACTAAGGAGGTCGAAAAGGTGGAGGTAAAGGCAATGACAGAGTAGACTGACTCGGAAGTTGATGCATTGAATAAGGTGTATGTGTAGATGGATATGACTACATATGTGGCTAGTAGGAATATGGAGAATGAGTTGGGCCTCTCCAACCTTGTTGCCATGGTTAAGAAGGTTGCCCATGCTAATATTGATTCCCATACTGCCACTGTTGATTAGTGTTAGGATAAGAATATGCATGTGAATTATAACCCAAATAGTGCGGAGAAAATTCAGGAGCCATACCTAGACCTACCTGAGGCCAACTCCTTCTTGCTCCCATAGCATACAAGTATTTAGCTTCAGGTTGTCCCCCTGTAAATATAGCTTTAAGTCCTGGTATAGAGGGACATTTTTCTGTGACATGGTCTTTTGCACAAATAGCACACTTATTAGTTTCTTTCAAATTAAGAGGACACTCTTTAGGAGGATTCTTGTCTCTACATTTAGGACAGAAAATACATAATGACTCTTGTTCCTTCATGAGTTTTTGCTGAAATTTTAAAGAGTCCAACTGTTTGGTAACAGTATTCATTATATCAATTTTCATGTTTTCCATTTTATTTTCTAGTCCAATAATCATAGCATCAGTAGATTCTATTTTTCTATTTCTATTTCGAGTTCCTCTACCGGATCTATACTGATTTCTTGAAAATTTCCTACATAATTCACAAATTTATTCAAAATTTTGTTGAGAAATATCACCTTGTCCTAACAGATTTAAAGTATTTCTAGCATTATCAGTAACTCCTCTTAAGGACAAAGTTCCAATAGTACTAGAATCAAGCTTAAGTTTTGACCTTTGTAAAATATACATAAATATTTCTAGGTAGCCTTCAAGAGTTTCATCATCATCCCCTGTGATTATAAAAATCTCATCATGCATGTCTCGAGTTTTGCAATATTCTTGATATTTAGACAAAAACACTCTCTTCATCTTATCCCAAGAGGTTATAGTGTTTCCTCCTAACCCTATAAACCAGCGTAGAGCTAATTCCTTGAGAGTAACAGGAAATAATCTTAACTTCTGAGTGTCAGTTGAATAATCATAACTTCTACACAGAATATCGAACTTGAATAGAAAAGAGTCAGGATCTTCATGAACTTTACCATGGAAATGAGGGAGAGATGATGGTGGAATATTCTTCATTTATGTCATAATATCAGGGTCCACAATTGGAAACATAAAATTCGATTGTTCTCCACTTACCTGGTTTTCACCAGTCCCTTCCACATGATCTTCATGCTCCGCCATTGTTTCCCTTTTGCTCCCAACAGGCTGAACTACACCTGAGTTGCTGTTACCAGAATCCAGGTGGATTGTTCCTTTGTGATGGGTTTGAATTGGATTGGGCTTCCTGCCCACAGAAGGAGACCCAATATGAAAATTGTTTTCAGAATTCTTTCGGCCCTTAGTGCATTTCAAACCCCTAACTTTTCTAGGCATTCATTTCGAAAAAACGAAAGAAAAATAACAAACAACTTCGAATAAAAATTCTATCAGAAATCAATCAACACCAGTAAAATTCCTTCAAATTTTTTTTTCCAAACAACAGT
This sequence comes from Pinus taeda, assembly GCA_000404065.3. Taxonomy (NCBI): domain Eukaryota; kingdom Viridiplantae; phylum Streptophyta; class Pinopsida; order Pinales; family Pinaceae; genus Pinus; species Pinus taeda. The sequence continues at coordinate 147,382 of APFE031203793.1, read as the reverse complement.
GCAAAAATGAAGGAAAAATTACCTCTATTGTATAATCAGAAAATTCTTACCAAATCAAATCACCTCCCCGACAACCGCACGAAAATGTTCGATGCAGGAATTACACTTAAGCAAACTCCTCAACACTCAATTTGTCAACCGGGGGGATCTGTAGACTTAGAGACGAAGCACAGGCAATGCCAAATATGGCATGAATCTTCCTAATATAAATCCCTACCTTCTTTAAAGGAAAGATTGCATAATCAAACTAAAAAGAGAAAAAGGCAACTTGAACCATCAAAATAATCTAAGACTGGAACAAGGAAGAATGCATTTGCAAGAGGGAATTAAAGATAAAGGGCAATCACTATAGCTAATCATTGTTTAACTAATGAGTTTGTTCTTTTCTTTAGCAAAGACACTTAGGAGTCTCATCAGATGGGCCCTTAAACCTGCTCCTTTAGAGATTTTCTTCTTGCACTAATATGTCCTGTACTATTGCAGTCTACTTGCACTAGTGCAAGGACAGAGATTTATGCAGAAGGTATAAATGGTGTTTTTACTAAAGGCTTTTTACTTCCTACAAGGGCTTGAACTTTTCCAGGTTCAAAGCACTCAGATCCCATGGCAAGAAACTAGTTCTTACACCGGATCAGAGCTTCTTGCACTTAACATTTAATTCTTAAAATGAGTGCTTAGTTATTGCAACTACTATTATATTTTTAAATCAAATTTCATACATAAAAATGAATGTTTCTAATCTTGACTAAGTGTAGGAATAAAGAAGCAATCCATATACATTTATCATGTAATAAGCATTTAACAAAAGAAAGAAGATTGTGGGAAGTAGACTAAAAAGGCTTGTTGCATCACACCAATGTGCACTGGTGCAGGTTCATTTCTCCTGCTTGGACCAGGAAGGGAAAACCAACCAAAAAGAACTACAGAGAAGGAAATATCACACCAATGTGCACTGGTGCAGGTTTATTTCTCCTGCTTGGACCAGGCGGGGAAAACTAATCTGAAATCAAGTGCAAGAAATGAAATTTATCTACTTCACACAACAGATCCACTTTCACTCAAACAGGAATTCATATGCTTAAAAATTAAATGACACTTGACAATGTAAACACAAATTACAAGAAACGGGAAATAGGGTAAATGTGTTGGGCTGGCTGGGCCCTAGCCAACCAATGCATTTCCCTTTTAAATAAAAGCGTTGCTCATTACTTTAATCAATTCATCAACTCAAATACAAAAATGCGATTTTTGAAACATAAGGTGGATCTCCCTTTTTATTAATTCACTGAGGAAAGCACATACATTAATACATAGTCTAGCTCAGATTCAAGTGATGACAAAATACAGCAACCTGTTACCGCCTCTCTGGTTGTGTCTCTATTCTATCTAAAAAACTCCCTTAGTCCTATTTACATTCTACATGATATAGATCTTTTTCCAAGGACCAAAATAGATCATTCAACCGATTACATAACCAAGCACATAATTTAGCTTTTCGGCCTTTAAACTTAAACATTTAGCAAAATTGGCCATAGACAATCTCCAGCTTTCGTTCTTCACATATTCGATCTCGGCTGCCTTTGGATCGATCTTGTTTTCATTGTTGAAGCTACTCAAAACAGGGCGATTTGATCTCGGCTACCTTTGGATCGATCTTGATGTCATGGTTGAAGCTGCTTAAAACGAGGCAGTGATCAAGGAGGTTCAGATCTGCTGCAAGGATTTTCTATGCTGGAAACGGTGCAAGATCTGATCCTACACTAGGATCAACAATCACAATAAGTAATCTAACTACCAAATAAACATTGGAGATATCAATAAGTTACAAAGAGTGATTAAAAGTAAGAAATCATATAATAAATGATTAATTAATGCTAAGTTAAATTAAATATATGGAAAATAAAGTTTATACAAAATATTTCACCGTGCTTGGACTGGTGCAAGATGAGGGTGTATAAAAGAGGTAAAACAACGGTAAATGGTTATTATTTTGGAATGGAAAATGGAAAAAATAGAGCAAATTAGGGGGCTAACACTTCTCATGCTCGAGATGACGACACTGTTCCGATAGTGCAACCAAATATGAAAAGGTGAGACCGTTGTACACAACATGGTTTAACAACTTGATCATGCATGTATGGATGTATTTGAAATTATAATCATCTAGAGATTGGGCGACCTTCATCTTGATGAATTCCTTATAAAACATTAGCCTTATATATCCATACACATCCTTCAGCTTCAAACCCATTATCTCATCCTAGAATTGTCACAATGCCCAAGATTCCTTCAAAATTCAATCCCTTCCTCCAATACCCTTGGACCCTTGAACCCTTGAAATAATTTATCTTGAAGAATAGAAGGAATTTAATAACCTTACAATATTTATAAGTCCAAGGTTATATTGGTTTCTTTTATTCTAGACACCTTCATTCTTGAAATACATCCTCCATTTTCTTTGTTTTTTCATTGGTATCTACCCCTTTCCCATTCCCCGAAGGTAATTATTGTAGAAAATGAACTCTCCGTCCATATGTATCATAATCTATTTCGTATGTGGCATCTTCTCCCCCCCACCCCGCCCCCTCCATTTCCTATACTGTGTTGTGTAATCGTATTAATATTAGGTTCCAAAATCCACATTTATTTCTTATGTGGACATTAATATGTTCAAAATAAGTGAAAATCCCATCAGAAAGTTGTGATCATGCATGCCTCTATATAATCTTAAAAGATGCCTTTGAATCTTAAGCACCCTTAAATAAATTCGAGATTTTAAGAGATAAGAAAATTATTTTTTTTTTATATAAGGAAAAGTAAGAGCTCTGGGTGGGATGAATATAGGAAATTTTTAATTGATAAATATATGAACACTTCCCTACAATTAACATTGATAAGGGCCCACCCACTTAACAATTGATGGCGAATATTAGTCAATTGATCGGATAAAATATTTTGTTTAAGAAAAACAATTGTTATAGGATATTTTACAAACATAAGAATTGTTAGATATCTAACTAATGTATCATTGTATATCTAATGATAATTGTGTTGCTTGGATATCTAACATGTTTCAGGGCTATGTAAAAAACAATACAAAAATTACAAGTAAAATATGACAATACAACTGAATTGTCGAAGTATAATGTCATATTTTCTACCCATAGGTACTAGTATGTCATACACAATAATCTTCTTCCTTTTACTTACCCTTTGACTGTTGGAAATAACACTGAGAGGGGGGCTGAATCAGTATTATTAGATCAATAATTTAATTTCCGAAACAAATTTGTATACTCTACTTCAGTTAAGTGAACTAGGGTGTATACACAACTGTACTTAAAGTAACCAACGTATATGTAGAGAACTTTTGATTTACCCAACTTATCATGCATTGAACTTCAAACAGTATATCAGAGATTTATTAGACAGTGCAGTAAAAGAAGAATAAATCATCACACATAAGCAACACACATGAACACGAAGATATAAGGTGGAAACCCAATGTGGGTGAAAAGCACCTGCTCCTGTCGTCTTTGTCTTCTTTTAATAATAAGAAAATCTATTTACAATTTTGTACTAGTGCAGACTTATACGAGTACGCAGGCTTCTACCTGTAGAAGGTTACAACCTTCTCTTGTTCTCCAACGTCTACTAGAAGGGAAGCTACAACCCCCTAACACATCTACTAGCCGATATGTTTACTAGTACATAGGTGGTGACCTATAGAAGGGTACAACCTTACTTCTTCCTCCAAGGACCATGTTTCATAAATTTTCAGACTGGATCCATCAAAAACATCATAACTGCAATTCAATCATCAAATACATCTATATCAACCAATCACTGAGACTTAATTATCATTTTCTGAATCAAACACAACTGAATCAATTAATCACTTTGACAACCCATCGTTAAATCACAATCAATCTGATCATTCAGAATACTGTCACCGGAATACAGTAACCAAAACCCAAACTAAAACCCAGAACTCTGCAACAACAAAGGGAGACAACTGAAACATACTTTATAAGGTATATGCTACTTCCATGTGTCGATCCTACATGTATACGTGCTTTTCTCAAAGCCAACCAGTGTATACATACACAAATATTAATTCATAATTCTGCAGCTATTCCAAACTTCAGTTATACCCAGATCATAATATTTACAGAATAACACATGTGTCAGTATTTAGATCTAGACTATGCATGATCAAACCACATAATTATAATTCATTTCAAGCCTTAAGATCCTAATCCATCATTAGATCTTATCCTTCATCAACCGCTAAGGTTCATCCTTGGTTTAGATCAAGCACAACACCATAAGCCAATAACTTGCATACTAGTTCTCACAATTCATTAGATATTTGATACTTGCACACTTAGCCTAATGATCTTCTCTTCCTTTTATAGTTTTGGGCCTTTCTCAATACCATGGACCAAAACCACTTAGGACCAATACCTTGGACCAAATACCTAGGGTCAATACCTCGGACTAGATACCTTGGACCAATACCATGTACCAAATACCTCGGACCAAAAACATAGTTTTCCAAGGTATACATGATTTTCCTTCTGTGAAAGTGTGTGTGCACCTATATGCTACTTGTGGTCAGTGAACCTGCATGTATACATAGCTTGGTCAAGGTGAACTTACGTATACCTCTCATTCTTCGTTCTGTGTAGTCTGATCTGTAATTCTTTGTTGTTAACCTGTTGTACTATGATCTTTCATCTGAGTGAGTTGCCATCAAGGATAGCACATGTATCATAATGCCAACAATCTCCCCCTTTTGACTTGATGGCAACAATAAAACCAAGTCACTCTCCCCCTTTGACATCAAGGGAAAAGGGTCATGCTCCCCCTGTGTACATGCTGAATTCTCTGATATGTTGAAATATACTGATTGATCTCCCATGATTGAGTCCGTGCTCCCCCTGAGCACAAGAAAAGTCTACAAAAATATTTTCTAAAAGAATAACATGACTCTATACGTACATCACCAATGACCTTCCTATCACCAATGACTCATACATCCATCCATCTCCCAACCAAGTGGAGATATACTAATTGTTTATACATGACAAAAACAAGAAATATTACATCATCCATCCCATGTAAAGTGGGGACATAAATTACATCATTTGTCCAAGAGGACCCATTCAAATGTATGAGAAGACATATCACACCCTATACTTTTACATGACTTGAGCAACCAATAGTATAAATGTTTGAAGCCATAGCTGGAGTGAGCAACTATAATGCCAACAATGTTGAATGTACATTAAGGCTAATGCTCCCCCTGAACCAGTGCTACCTGTGCATTGTTTAATAGGTCAAAGATCAAGGCATCTTTGTTATTCATATAAAATTAATGAACATATCATATCATCAATATCAGTGAGAGCACCCATATCAGAGCCTACCCCATTGTTTTTCTTGCATAAGAAACATATACATTCCTTGACCCATAGAAACCCACATGTGTACGCGACTTTACTTTAGGAAACATGTGTATAATCACCTTTCTCTAAAAAGTTTGATTTAACAATAGGATGATGCAGCAACTACTCCCAACTTTTGTCTGAGATATTCAAATGTTGGGCAGTGGTTTGGTGAATATATCAACAACCTGTTCTTTGGAGGGAACATATTCCAATTCAACCTTTTTTTCAAGCACTTGTTCATGTAGAAAATGGTATTTGATGGGTATGTGCTTAGTATTGGAGTGCATGACTAGATTCCTTGAAATATTGATGGCACTTGTATTATCACATAGAATGGAGATGGGTGGAGTGCATGTGATCTGAATGTCTTGTAATGTTTGCATCATCCAAAGTAGTTGTGTGCAACAAGATGCAGTAGCCACATATTCTGCTTCAGCTGTGGATAATGCAATTGAACTTTGTTTCTTGCTAAGCCAAGACACTAACCTGGAACCCATATAGAATGCACCACCACTAGTGCTTTTTCTGTCATCGACACTTCCTACACAAACTGCATCTGTATATGCATGAATAGTAAGATCTATATCTCTAGGATACCATAAACTAAAGCTCTGTGTTCCTTGAAGATATTTGAAAATACTTTTGACCACCTAAAGGTGTGATTCCTTTGGATTTTCTTGGAATCTTCCAACTATTCCTATTGCATCCATGATGTCAGGTTGGGTACTTGTTAGATAAAGCAGACTGCCAATCATGGATCTATAATTGCTTGATGTACTGTTTTTGATTCATCATTTGAGTTGAGACTGCATCCTGTTACCATTGGGGTACATACAGGTTGAAAATCTTCCATGCTGTATTTTTTCAAGATCTGTTTGAGATTATTTGGTTCGTGAAAGAAAAATACCATCTTTATTTTGTTGAACTTGTAGACCAAGAAAATAGCTAAGTTCACCAAGCAAGGACATTTCAAATTCATGTTGCATTACTAAAGTAAAATTTTGACTCACGGATTCTCCATTTCAACCTAAAATGATATCATCAACGTAAATTACAATGATTAGCAATTTATCAATGTCAATCTTTGTATATAGATTGCTATCTGCTGACCCTTTTGAAAAATCCTGTTGGTGTAGATATTTGCCAAGGCGGTAATACCAGGCCCTTGGAACCTACTTTAGACCATAGAGAGCCTTTCTGAGTCTGCATATAAGTTTTGCATCATTTCCAGGAATGAATCCTTCTGGTTGTTCAATATATACTTCTTCTTCTAAATCTCCATTAAGGAAAGCAAATTTTACATCCATTTGGTATACTTTGAATTTCTGAAAGCTAGAAAGAGTAAGAAACATCCTTCTGGCTTCATGTCTAGCAATAGTTGCAAGAGTTTCTTCAAAATATATACCTTTTTTGTTTAGCATACCCTTTACAAACAAGTCTGGCCTTGTTTATAATAACGTCTCCATTTTCTTTCAGCTTGTTTTTCAATATCCATTTAGTTCCTATGATGTTTTTATCATGAGGTCTAGGAACTAATTCCCAAGTATTATTCTTTTCAATTTTCTCAAGTTCTTCATTGATGGCCTTGACCCAACATTCGTTTTTGCATGTTTCATTTACATTTTGAGGTTCGGTGGAGGATAGTAATGCTAGATAGCTTGAGGTTTCTGTTATAGTTCTTCTTGTCTGTATGCCTGCCTCTTTTTCCCCTAAAATTTGAGTTTCTGGATGGTTTTTCTGAACATACCTGGACAAAGTCTTTTCTTCTATCATTATATCTTCTTCTGGTGCTTCATTGGTTTCTTCTTCAAAATCATTGTGATTTGATGTGGGAAAATAATCCCCATCTTCTTCATTGTCATAATCTTCGGTTTTTATCTGTTTTGGATTTTTACATGCTTCGTCAACTACAAAATCAATAATTTCAACAATTTTCCAAAGTCTTTTATTATAACATTTATATCCTTTACTTAGGGAAGAGTAACCAATAAGAATACCTTCATCTTCTTTGGGCTCAAACTTACAAAGTTTTTCATTGGTCCTTTTGATATAACATTTGCTTCCAAAAACGTTAAGTATTTTACCATAAGAGTCTTACCATACCCAATTTCATGTGGAGTTTGAGTGTTGTTTACCTGAACATTTTCTTGATTGAGAATAGTTACGACGATGAATGAAACTTCACCCCAAAAGGATGCAGGAGTTCTAGATTCATCTACCATAGCTCGAGCCATTTGTTGAACATTTCTTTTCATTCTTTCTACCACTCCAATTTGTTGAGGTGCCCCTGCGGTGGCGAACTGCCTTTTTATTCCATGTTGTTCACAAAATTCAAATAATTTATCCAAGGTAAATTCCCCTCCTCGATCGGATCTGAGGCATTTGATTTTGCGATTTGATTCATTTTCAACCAAAGCTTTGAAGGCTTTGAACTTTTCAAATGCTTCATCTTTATGCTCTAGAAGACCTATCCAACACATTCTAGAAAAATCATCAATGAACAAAATAAAGTATTCTTCTCCACAAGGTGACTTTTTCCTTGATGGTCCAAATAAATCAGTATGAACAAGTTCAAGAGGCTTACTACCTGGCCCTTCTTTTTCAATGAAGTGAGATCTGGTTTTCTTGCTGAATTGACATGGTTTGCATATTGTATTTTCAGGAATGCTAATATCTGGAAGATCATGAACAACCTGGAATTTGCATGCTTTTCTTATTTGAGAAAATCTTACGTGTCCCAATCTTCTATGCCATAGCTAGTTTTCATCATTTTTTCTTAGATAGCACTGTTGTTGTCCCCCCTTGAGTATGTATAAGTTATTTGGAGTTCTTGTACCTTTGATCATGGTTTCTCTTGCATCAAGCTCATGAAAAACACATCCATTTGATCGAAACACCACTTCATTTCCTTGATCACACATTTGACTGACACTCAACAGGGTATGCTTTAGACTGTCAACATACATAACATTCCCAATTTTAACCTTTTCTTTCAAGAAAATAGAGCCTTTACCTTTTATGACAGCAGGAGTGTCGTTTCCAAATGAGACATTCTTTTCCTTTTCTAAGGCATTATATGAGTGAAATTTTTCTTTGTCACTTGTCATGTGTTTTGAGCATCCACTGTTGATGTACCACTGATTTAATTGTCCTTTTGAATACAAGGCTATACCAAATCTTTCTATTTGAGGTTCTTTCCTTCTCCATACCTTGGGATTTAATGGAGTTTTCTCCTTTTGAGATGTTTGCTGAAATTTTATCCTGCATTCAGATTCTTCATGGCCAAAGTTGTTACAGATTGACCATTCTATTTCATTTTCAAGAAGAGAAAAGTTATTATATGAAATTTTCTTGATCCCGTCACATTCCTTTGATTTCGTGCTTCTCTAGTCATGATGGTTTTGTAAGCAACACATTGAGCAACATTGTGTCCAAAATTATGACATGAGAAACATTGGCCATTAAAGAAGTTCATGCGATTATCGAATCTATTGACCTGGTGATTGTAGTTTCTATTGATATTCATCTTTGAAGCAAATTGAATATGATTTACCTGAGGTTGGTTGTGGCTTTTGTTCATCCTTGAAGCAAATTGAGCCCGATTTACCTAGTGATCTGCTTTATCCCTTTGCTGAAGATTGTCATATTGTTGATGATTCTTTGTTGCATCAAGATAGCTTTTAGTGGAGGTTGACGAATTCTATGATTGAGATGCTTTTTTAGTATAATCAAGACCTGTCTTTATCAAAGGAGAACACTGCACTTTGATAATTTCATTTAAGTTTTCTAATCCTTTAGCAAATCTAAGATTAAGAGATTTTAATTTCTCAAGATCCTTTCTTAGACCCAAAATTTCACATTCTAGTTTTTCATTTTGTTTTTCTCTTTCAGCAAGTTGGTATGTCAAGGTATCTATAATCATATTCTTTTCTTATAAAAAAAATTTGAGTTTAGATATTTCTTCGTGAGTGTCATCTTCTTCTAAAGTATCCCAAAAATTATCATTGTCATAATCCATTAGAAGTGTATAGTCATTACTATTTTCATCTTCATTACTATTTGATAAACCATCGCTATCTTCATGAGTATAGTGACTCTTTTTACTTACACTTTGTTTTCTATTCCATTTTGCAGATTCCTTCCCTTTATCATATTTATCTTTGAGAGGACATTTGGCAGCATAATGACCGACTCTACCACAGGAAAATCATTTGAAGGGTAGTTTACCTCTAAATCTTCTGGAACCCCATTGAAGCTTCTTGACAAAGTTTACTTCATCTTCTTCTTTTGAAATATGTCCTGATTCATTGAGTTCTTCCTTTCCTTTTGCTAAAGCTTTAAATGCAACTTCTCTCATATCTGATGGGCCTCCTTTTCTCATCTCCAAGGCAGTTAAGATTCTGTGAAGCTGTGTCATAGTGATAGTTTGTAGATATTATTTCTCTTCTATGGAAAATAATTTTGATTCAAATTTAGCAGACAAGGATCTTAAAACTTTCTCAACTAAGGTAACTTCCTTTATCTCTTCACCCAGACTCTTCATACAATCAACAACCTCATTTATACTTAAGAAGTAACTAGTTATAATTTCATGATTGTGCATCTTAAAAGTTTCATATTGAATTCTGAGGGTTTGTAGATTAGCACGTTTTACCTGAGAGTCTCCTTCGTAGATTAAAACAATTTTGTCCCATATTTCTTTGGTTAATTTGAGCTGAATAACTTTGACAAAATTTGATTGTGACAAACTTCCCAATAATGTATTGATAGCCCTGACATTTGTTTCGTATTACTTTTTACCTATTGTATTTGTAGGAATTGTTGATGGAAATGTATATCCTCCTTCCACGATTTCCCAGACATCCGTTCCAAGTAATTTTAGATAGGATGTGGTTCTTATTTTCCAATAAACAAATTTGCTCCCATCAAATATTGGCAGTCTAATGGATCCCACACTTTCTTGATTACTCATGATGATGGATCTCCCTTCAAGTGATCAAGCTTATTTTGAAGAACCTGCTTTAATACCAATTGTTGGAAATAATACTAAGAGGGGGGCTAAATCAGTATTATCAGATCAATAATTTAATTTCCCAAATAGATTTGTATATGCTACTTCAGCTAAGTGAACTAGCATGTATATGCAACTGTACTTAAGGCAACCAATGTATATGCAAAGAACTTTTGGTTTACCCAATTTATCATGCATTGAACTTTAACCAGTATATCAAAGATTTATTAGATAGCGAAGTAAAAGAAGAATAAAGCATCACACATAAGCAACACACATGAACACCAAGATATAAGGTGGACACCCAATGTGGGTGAAAACCACCTACTATTGTCGTCTCTGTCTTCTTTTAATAATAAAAAATCTATTTACAATTTTGTATTGGTGCAGAGTTATACCAGTATGTAAGCTTCTACCTATAGAAGGTTACAACCTTCTCTCATTCTCTAGATTCTGCTGGAAGGGAGCTACAACCCCCTAACTCTTGTACTAGTCGATATGTTTACTAGTACATAAGTGGCGACCTACATAAGGGTACGACCTTTTTTCTTCCTCCAAGGACAAGGTTTCATAAATTTTCAGACTGGATCCATCAACAACATCATAAATACAACTAAATCATCAAATACATATGTATCAACCAATCACTAAGACTTAATCATAACTTTCTGAATCAACCACAACTGAATGAATTAATCACTTTGATAACCCATCATTAAATCACAATCAATCTGATCATTCATAATATTGTCACCAGAATACAATAACCAGAACCTAGAACTTGTAAGAACAAACAAAGTCAACTAAAACATACTTTATAAGGTATACACTACTTCCATGTGTCGAAATTGTGTGTATACGCACTTTTCTCAAATCCAACCAACATATACATCTACAAATATTAATTCATAATTCTGCAGCTATTCCAGACTTCAGTTGTAACCAAATCATAATATTTACAGAATAACACATGTGTCAGTATTTAGATCTTGACTATACATGATCAAACCACATAATGATAATTCATTTCAAGCCTTAAGATCTCGATCCATCATTAGATCTTATCCTTAATCAACTGTTAAGGTTCATCCTTGGTTCAGATCAAGCACATCACCATAAGCCAATAACCTGCATACTAGATCTCACAATTCATCAAATGTTCCATACTCTCACACTTGGCCTAATGATCTTCTCCTCCTTTTATACTTTTATGCCTTTCTTAATGCCATGGACCAAAACCACTTAGGAGCAATACCTTGGACCAAATACCTAGGGTCAATACCTCAGACCAGATACCTTGGACCAATACCATAGATCAAAGTACCATGGAGCAAATACCTCAAACCAAAAACTTAGTTTTCCAAGGTATATACACCTTTTCTTATGTGAAAGTGTGTGTGTACGTATATGCTACTTGTGGTCAGCGAGCCTGCATATATAAGCAGCTTGGTCAAGGTGAACCTGCCTATACCTCTCTTTCTTCATTCTATGTAGTCTGATCTATAATGCTTTGTTGTTAACCTGTTGTACTGTGATCTTTCATCTGAGTGAGTTGCCATCAAGGACAACACTTGTATCATAATGCCAACATTGACATCAATGATACTAGTTGTCATCAATGCCAACACTATGTCCAACAAGGTAAACATTTGTTTGAAAAATAATTCTATACAACTTGACTAAACTGTGACTAGTCATAATGTTTTTAAAATTAGGGATAATGATTTTATCGCCACTTTTAAATATAGTCACAATGAGGTTATGCTTCCAAGGCTTAGGAAATCCTTGATTAAATACGAAATTGAAGAGCTTTTGTATGTGGAGGATTAGGATAGGCCTTCCCATTTTAAAACTTTTAGCTTGATAGCCTTCAATATCTTTAGCTTTCCCATTGGTAATATACCTAATCCCAAACTTAATGTACTCTAGAGAAAATATAATATCATCCTTTATAAGGAAATTTAAAATGGTGTCTGTGGTGTCAAGGGTTTCACAAGGGCTTTTAAGGTAAGAATTCTAGTTCTTCAAAGAAATCATATTATTTTCTTTAGTTTTATGAATTGGAGTTTTTCTCCAAGACTTATCGAATTATATTTGGATATTTGAAACAACTGATCTTTCTTTTAGTTTGTATAGTACCTTATCTTCCAATTAATAAGAAATTTTCACTTAGTTATATTACTAAACTTTAATTATTCATTAAGAACATCGCTAATCACTTTTCTCATAATTTCATCATCATTATCATATCAAATGTTTATAGTTTTATGAGTCTTTTTATATGATGCCACGATAGAGAAATTGCTAATGGAAGAAGAGAGGGTTATAGTAAAATCATGATAGAAGTTTTCAATTTTATTCTTATAGTTCAAGAGGTGTAAATCTATATTGAAATCCTTTAAGAAGAGATTAGTTTTACTTTTGTCAAAAATAAAGTGCCTCTGATTCTCACAATTATTTTACATGTGGCTCTTGTGCATGGCAAAGTTTAGAATTTAGGATAAAGGTGTATGATTAGAGTCATAGTCATGGTTATTTAAGAGTTCAAAAATTAAAATTTGGTTGGAATAGTGATATCTTATGTCATATAATTGATGACACTAATACAAAGCCCATGAATACAAGTCATCTAATTGGACTTTTGCCACTTGATTGTGCCATTTCAAATTATATGATATTGTGAACAACAGAGATGGATTGACTCGATATAAAATAAATTCGTGGTTGTCTTCAGGGTTTATTTTGTATCTACTGGCTAAAATCGAAGGTCCTCACCTAACCAAATAGGATTTGGGTTGGAATCATTGTTTAGAAGAATAATTTGTTTAGTTGTGGTTTTAGCTTTAAATTCTCCTAACAAGTGAATAATACCTTCATCACTTATATTTTCAATATCTTATAACTTGTTCTAGGGTATGATAAGCACAATTATTATCTACATTGTTTTCATATAAAAGACAAATTTTATGAGTGAAATAAAAAATTGTGATCTAAATCCTCCTAGAATTTATATAAAATATTTCAAACCAAAGGTATTGATAAAGGGGGTATATTTTATGAAGCTAAATGTAAGGATAAACATTCTTTTTTATGTAATAGGCTAGTCCTCCAATGGATCTACAAGACAAAATTTTGTTCCATGTTAACCATGAAATGAGTACATCTATATCAGGACCTTAGAATCATCATGATCCTAAGTTTTGATTTAAAAGACAACATCAATTCCATCCAAGATCCAACTTAATATAGGACCTTTAAGCCATGGAAATCTGTGACAATTCCAAAGAAAGAACATTCTAGAGTGTTTTCAACTCTCATATTGGTCTTTATCCTTAATAATAACTTTCTTATTTGTAATGATTGTCTATATTCCTCCCTTTTTAGTTGACTTTACCTTTTCAACCTCATTCCTTTACTTGGCATAGTTAGTTGGAATGTGGTTCTCATTTATAAGGATTCCTATCCTTTTTAAGTTTCGATATTTGCTTAATATGCCAAATTTATAGTCACTATAATTTACCCTAACACACATCAATCTATATTTATGCTGAAGTATATAAAAATATCATTTGATAATGAAAATTTAAAAGATAAAAATTATTACTTTATAAAATATATCAAAGTGTTTGTGAATATTGCTTTGTAAATTTTTCAAGTCCTTTGAGTGGGGAAGATAATAATCATTTTTCTTAATCGCCAAAAATAAATTAAATTAGTATTACAATTATATTATCAATATTATGCCTAAATTCCACTATTATTTAATTTGAGTGTGTAAGATAATAATCATTTTTATTAATCACGAAAATAATCTAAACTAGATATTGCACCATATTTTGCAAAGGAAATGTCACAAGGCACAAATTCGAGAAGAATCATGCCATATAAAACATCATTGAAGATAAAAATAAGTAAACAAAATGTCATTCAAATCTAGAAGATAAATATAAATCACTTACATTATGCAAAATTAGTAGGTTCTCTAACCTTTCCAATATAGATTTCCTCCTAATCTTCAAAGATGGTGTTTCAAGTTCCAATAGAAAATATTTGATAGATTTTGAAAAAATATAGGTACTTGATGACATCAGATAAGCTAAATAACATAATATTAGTTCATGAAAAATATGATGGCTATCTTTCCAAGTCTAAATTTTCATCACAAACTCACAAATTTCAGACATCACCACGTATTAGATGAAAATGACCTAGAAATCAGCTCCTAATTATTTATAACTTTTGGTGTAAAATATGAAACTTTGATGCAAAACTCTAGTGCAATGAAGTTGATGATGTTCAATATCTCCAATGTTTCGTCTAAGATCATCATCTCTAAAATTGTAACTAAACATTTTGAAATGCATCGACACTAGCAACAAACTATTTTAGTATTTTGCACTACCCCCACAACAACTATAGGGTATACATCTCATGTTCACCAAGAGTGGTTGAAACAATGTGGGTGTGGATGTTTATTTGAGTCAACAAATGATCTAAGAAAAATTGGGAGACGATTAGACAATCCATTGTGAGATAGTCTAAGGATTGAGAAAATCATTTGAAATGAGGAACCTATCAAGCCTTTTGGATATGACATCCTCATTTGTGCATAAATTTTTCGAGGTATGGGAGACCTTTAGGGATTTGATATTATGAGGTGAAGAAAATTAAATATATTAGAGAAGAATCCATTGAAGGGGTTTGGTATAGGGTTGGTAACCTAGATATCCCTCGAGGATAGGGTGAGATTAAGATCTCCACCAAGGATGGCATAAGGGGTGGAGTGCGCACTAGAATCTGTGAGATCATTCTAGAAGGAGATGTTATTATTGTAAGACCCATATATATTAAGTACAAATATTCTCATTCCAATCTCAAAGGATAATAGTGTGATCATAATAGTGGATTTGTAAGAGGTGGAGGAAAGGGACCTAAAGTTTGGAATCACCCTATTAGTAGTTTGTTATGAAACCAGCTCAAGAAAAGATAGAAAATATAGATCAACACCTTAGAATTCAGCCTCTTCGAGGGGGAAACCTCCTTTACA